>CAUYPK010088866.1:0-70579 GCA_963574355.1 Loris lydekkerianus
AGAAGAGACTCTGTGCCTTGTGAAGCCATTTCATCACTTTCAGGGATCCCTATAAGATGAATATTGGTTTTCTTAGAATTATCCCAGAGCTCTCTGAGAGAGTGATCTGTTTTTGCCCTCCATTTCTCTTCCTCTCTGAGAGTTTGAGAGCATTTGAAAGCTTCAATGTCAGAAATCCTTTCTTCTGCTTGCTCCATTCTGTTACTGAGGGATTCTACTGTGTTTTTCAGATCTTTGAGGGCTACAACTTGTCTCAATGTGTCAAAATCTTTGGTCATTTGGTCTTTGAATTCATTGAATTCTTCAGACATCTTTTGGGTTACTGCTTGGAATTCTGATTAGATCTTATTTGCTATCCAGATTCTGAATTCGATTTCTGACATCTCAGCTATTTGTTTGTGCATGGGATCTTGTGCTGTGTCTGCCCTATTGTTCCTTGGGGGAGTTGATCTACTCTGATTATTCATATTGCCAGAGTTTTTGCTTTGATTTCATCCCGTGATTGTTTTTCACTGTTGCCTCTGGCCATCCTCAGAGTTGGGGTGGTGTCTCTCCGAGATTGGACCTGGGGGATCACTCTATTGTTGCTGGATCTTTGTAGGGATTGACCCTGTGTAGCTCTTCTGGGGCTTCCCAGCCAGGGAGTTATGGTTGTCGGAGCAGCTCCAGAGTGTGACACCCCTGGATCCATCAACAGGGTGGGGGGTGGTGCACACAATTCTTGGAGTGCCTGGCTCCCAGTGACTTTGGCACAGAGGGCCCAAGGCTCCAGCAGTCTCTGGCCAGGAGAAGGGCTCTGTGCAGAGGCAGGGAGGGCTCTGGAGGGCACACGGCTACCATAGTCCCTGGCCAGAGGGTGGTGTGAAGGCAGGAAGGGTACAGGAGGGAGGACACAGGGTTGCGAGGCTCCCAGAGTTCCTGGTCAGGGTGTGGGGAGGCCTGTTGGGCAGGGTAGCGGGTCCCGGTGCAGCTCTTACCAGGTCCGGGAGGGTGCAGCTCTTATGGAGGTCTGGGAGGGTGCCGATCATGGGTCATGGAGCAGCTCTTCAAATGTGGGAGGGTGATTGTGGTGGTTTCTAATAGGAGTCTATACAAAGCAGTTCCCTCCCTTCTCCCCGACCCCTTCTCTCCTTCAAGTTTCTGATGCTCCTAGCCTGAGTTCTATCTTGCAAAAATCTGTGTGTGTTCAATGTGTGGGAATGGGGGACTGAGGAAATCTGGGCTTGAAAATGTGATCAGAGAATTCAGAATCTATCAGGTTCCTTATCAACCAGCAGTGTGGTGAGCTGCTGCTTCTCAGTTGTAAGAGAAAAGCTTTGGAGTGGTTCCTGAGAGCAGGCGCTCACCTCCGTTGCCCGTGGGAATTGGGCATTTAACTGACATTTATTTGGCTTGCAGTGTTTTGTCCAATTCTTATACATGGCTTTATGTGTTTAGCTTGTGTACAGAGTTTACTCTCATAAAAGGCTTACATTCTGTCTAGAAGGACAGCGAGTCCTGGGCTAGAGTCTGTGAGCAGAGGGTAATAGAACGCTGGTGTTTTATTAACCATAATAACCAGAAGTCTCCAGCCACTCATATATCTGCATAGAGGTTTTTCTCAATTTCCAATTATTTTTAACTTTCAGTACAAACTGGAAAGAAAATTCATTTCAATGCAGTTGAGCTTTTTATTCTTTCTAAGCTGAGATTAAGTCATCTGCTATGTGAGCCGTAAGTCCAGGAGCAGTTGGAGTAAGTACATGGGCTTCTCCCTGGCACCAGAAGTGGTCTCTGGAGCCATGTGGATTGAATAGACTTGGAAGAGTTACTTTCCCATTTTCTTGCCACCTTTCCTGTGAAATTTACATCCTCAGCACCCACCTTTGGTCCTATAAAAACTGACAGAAAATATCCGAGAGATTTACCTTCTAAAAAAAGAAAAATCATGGACCTTTTAGGCCAAGTTGCTGCTGGTGCTTTTTATTTTTTAAATTTAAAACATTTTTTCTGTCTATCCCTTTAATGGGTGATAAAATTGATTGAGTCTCTGGCTGCAGATGACTTCAGAATATTAGTTGGGACGGTATTGATTTTTTTTTCTCTTTATAAAGCTTTTCTATAAAATGAGCACCTGACGACTTTAAGTTACAAACTTTAAGTTAAATTATGAACCTTTTAGCTTTGCATTAGAAGTGGTATCTGAAACCTGATTTGCTAGATCAAACCACATTAGTTGTGTTATGTTATTTTCTAAAAACACATTTCAGAGAAATAACTCCAATCTGTGTTGCATTTTATAGAGCAAAATAATTGAATGGCGGCTGTTTGTAATTTTAGCAATCTCTTAACCTTAATCATATTTAATGGCTTTTCTCTTCAGGCTAACAGGAGAGAGAGAAAAAAAAGGTTCCAGCTCTGTTATATAACGGCGCTACAGTAATGCACCCTGGTCCTTGGCAGCCCTGTAAATTCCTCCTCTCTGAATTGTTGGTTCGGGACAATCATTCAGCAGGGAATTACTTTCTCATCTATGAAATAAATGAGATGTTAAACTAGTTTTCTGCTTCCCGTGGTACAAATGTATCCGTGTGCTGCCCCGTGCCGTGAGAAAACAAATGTCCAGGGCCTCGGGTGATGGCGGCCAGAGCTGGAGAGGGACTCAGGGCTCCGGGATCAGTGAGCGAGAGTGTGGCCTGGGGGGTAGAATACTGAAATGAAATGAGAGGTAATATGAGAGGGAGGGTGCTCGGAAGGTGCTGGAGCAAACCCCTGCGTGCGGCAGAGCAAGGGCAGCAGCTCAGGGAAGCAGGGCACAAGGGGATCTCTGTGCTGCTTCCCATGGGGGAAGAAAAGGAGTGATGGGCTGCAGAGGACACTCCTTGGGATTCCTTCTTTAGAACCTGAAACACACGTCCATTCAGGATGTCCTTGGCTTTTACGCATATTAATGCAAGCTAGGTGGGACATTGGAAAGACAGGGGAAGGGTTCTTCCCATTTTAGGGAGAGGGAAGCTGAGAACCTAGTAGGGGAAGATGGTAATGGCCACTGAGTTAGGGCTCAAGTTGGGATTAAAATCCAATTATCTAAAAGGAGCATGGACTGAACATCCAGCCCCCTGCAAACACAGAGCACACCAGCCCATACCCCGGGCTGGGTCTTCCTCGCAATGACCACCTTCAACAATCTCAGCTCCAGGCTTTGAACCCAGATGGGATTTCAGTTACTTTCAGGATCTGTTTGGCCTGAGCTACATCTTGGGGTGCCCTCCTCTGCACCTTGCTGTGTGCTCTGTCACAAAGTGCGAATTCCATATACAAGCAGAGCCCGGCTCTCTTGGCTGGGCCCCTGTGAAGCCTGTGAACCCTCACTCCCCTTTTGGGGAGGAGCGAGCAGAGCATTGAGTTGTGCTCTCTCTGCCTCCCATCAGCCACAGATTGGGAGACCTTCTGAAACCCTAGCAATGAGTATTTTATTGAGCACCTACTATATGTTTTAAATTGTGCAGGCACTGTACATATATTATCTTATTTGATTTTTACAGTAAGCCTATGTGGTAGACATTATATGCCCCTTTTGTAGGTGAAGATACTGAAACTCAGTATGGTTGACTTGCCCCAAATTATACCTAAAATAAGAGATGTAGTTGGAATTTAAATCCATTGCACTGTGCCTAAACATCACTTCCTCTGGGAAAACTTTCTCTACTTCTCAGACTAGTTAGGATCTTTCTCATAGCCCTTGATACTACTCCTTAATTATGTAATTACCTGTGTAATAATTTCTGTTATTTTCTAGTAACACTGCAAATGTGAGGAGTGGAAGGATCGTGCATGTCTTCTTGGTCACAGCCTTAGTGAGTCTGCAGGAAACTCTGAATGGATGGACACAGTGTGCTGCCCACTGAGCTCACGTGCTTCCAACCCACCATGTAAGGAAACCATCCATGATGGAGGGGCAGGTCCTGGGGGTAGCCAGCCCTGTGCCCCACTCCATTCCCAGCCAAGCTCCTGGGGTTTCAGGAACCCGTGTCTTGGACTGGGGAGGCACTTGGTGACTCACAGTTGGGCTTAGTTTAGCCTGGGACTCGGTCCTCTGAATTGTTGCTTCAGGACAATAAAACAGTGCTGAGAGCACTGTTCACAGATTGTAAAGGCTTTGTGTGTCGTTCCTAATTAGAAAATTGCCTTTGGAATTGAAATATGTTTCACAGATGAGTTTACTGAACTCCTTGCTGAGGTGCGATTCTCTCATGCTTGTTGTGAGACAATCCTACTTCAAGGCGGCATATGGAGACATCAACATATCTGCAAATGATAAAATCATAGTGTTCAAAAATAGTCTGGTTTCTTGGGTGTTTGCAAATAGCTGCACTGACCACTGGGGGAAACTTGGGGTCTGAATCTGTCCATGGGGAGGGGAGAGGACAGCAGCTGGCTTCCTCCAGTCTGTCCCCATAGGTTAGTCCAGACCCTTTCCTATGCTTCTCTGAGGGAGTCCTTTCAGAGATAAATCCAGAAGCAGTCTGCAGCTCACCCATACATCAACAGCTGATTTGAAAACCCGTGTCTTTGCTCACGATGATTTAAAATAGTACCATTTTCCCCACTAATTGCAAGAATATTTTTGGCATTATTAGACAACAAACCTTAATGTACCTAACATAGTTGAAATTTGGGGGCACTATTTTTTTTAATCACCAGCAAATATGAAGATTGGCCAAGAGGTTTTTTTTTTATGTCATGATTAGAAAGAATTGGCCAGCTGTTGGTTCATGGCAAAGAGCCTAGGAAAGGTGTACATCAGAAGATTTTTATGGGTGATGAGGAGGTTCATATTTGTGAAGAAAGTATAGCAGAGACACACATTAAGTTATGTAATTGCTATTACAATTGCTGCGCATTGTGTAATATCTTATTCAATCTTCCCAATTGCCTAGTGTCTATAGGTAAGAAAAAAAGTCTCAGAGAGGCTGAATAATTATCCAGTGTTACACAGGTAATATGAAGTTGAACCAGGGTTTTTTTTTTTTTTTTTTTTTTTAAAGTTTTATTATTTTGAGATAGGTTTCAGCCTGTTGCCCAGGCTAGAGGGCCATGGCATCAGCCTAGTTCACAGCAACCTCATGCTTCTGGGTTCAAGTGATCCTCCTGCCTAAGCCTCCCAAGTATCTGGGACTATAGGAGCCCACCACAATGCCCAACTAATTTTTCTATTTTTAGTAGAGACAGGGTCTCCCTCTTGAGCTCAAGGCTTCTCAGCACATTAGCATTACAGGTATAAGCCACTGAATTTGGCCTAAACCAGGTTTTAAATTTAGATTGAACTAACCTGGAGGCCCATCTTCTCCCCATGCTGTGATAGGCCTGAGGGGACAGTGCAAGGGATGTTGGGAGAGAGGGGCAGACAGAAGCCATTCCCAGCCGGCACCTGTTCACGCCAGCAATTCCCTGTTTCCTGGGCCTTTCCATCTGAATTTCCTAGTGCCCTCTCCCTAATAAATATTTGTGTAAATGGCCACAGGTAGGAACAAAGTGGACCACCATGTCTGCTGTCTTCAGGGGCCTCTCCAAGGGCAGGTCAGAGCAGGATCGGTGCCAGGCAGTGTCTCTTTTCCTGTGGCTCTTCTGACAGAGGGCACACTCTCCCTTAGACCTTGGGAAGGGTCTTTCCCTGCCCCTCCTGGCTTCTGCAGAGAGCTGGCAGCCCAGGCATTCCTTGGCTTGCTGCCGCATCACGCTAATCTCCGTCCCTGTCATCACGGGTGTTTTCCACTTATTCTAAGGACATCAGTCAGATTAGATTAGAGGGCCTACCCCAAGGGTCTCATTTTAACTTGATTATATTTGCAAAGACCTTATTTGCAAAAAAGGCCCACAGTCTGAGGCACTGGGGATTAGGACTTTAAAATATCTCTTTGGGGCCCACAATTCAACTCATAGCAGGCAGGATATACAACGCTCACTGCTGCTTGGAAACTGAAGAGGAGAAACGTGGTCAGGTGTCAGAGGCCCCTTGCAATGACTCTTGGATGAGCAGAGGAGTTCTTGTTGAGGCTGGCCAGAGACCCCTCTTCCCTCTCCCCTTCTTTCTTCCCTCCCCCAGCTGGCATCCCTCAAGGGCCCTCTGGGCTGGTACTCACACCTGGCATTAATCAGGACATGAGGCGAAGGGGTGCAGCCACTGTCACTTGGCTCCCCAAGAGGCCTTCCCTCCAGGTCTATTCTTGGTTCTAGGGTCACTTTCTGAAGGCAGGTGCCATGGTCCCCACTATGGACCCTGCACAGGGGGCTCCAACGGTGTCCAGGCCCCATCCAATTCTGACTGGGCTGGACCTCCCTTGCATGGCCCTCAGCCTGCTGAGCATGGCAGGGAGTCAGAGGATTTGCCAAAGAGACGTCGCCCCCTTTCTCTAGCTCTCCTCACTGCTAGTGCCTCCTCATTAACACCGCATCTGTCTTGTTATCTGGGAAAGTTGCCCGTGCGTGCGCGTCTGTCCACGGCTCCTGTCTGACATCAGAATAGAAATATTAAAGAAAGCCATCATCTCCCTCCTCCCCATCAAAAGTACAAATAACTTAGTTATCTGGGGAACATAATGGCCTGACTTCCCCCATCCCCCTCCATAATGAGCTCTTTCTGAGCTGCCTCCCTGCGATCCTAATTGTTTTTAAATGCCTGTGCTAACCGCTTCATACGGAGTGCATCAGTCTGCAGCGGGTAACTGAGAACCACGCTGCCGCTTAGGATGACACATTTTGCAGTAATTAAAAACATACTTAAGATTCAACCCCTCCACTGCTAACACTCTGTGGCAAGTGTAGGGGTCTGGGGCTGTTTCCAGTCTAGTTGGGCACTGTGGCTTGCAGCCGAACCCAAACCCTCCCCCTTGGGATAGGAAGAAGCTGCCCACTTGTTCAGACATTGAAAGCAGCAGACCACAGGGCCTTCCTTAGCCCCTTCAGGCCAGGAACAGTCTCTGTGGAGTTGCCATTCTTTTGCCACCCCCATGCCAGATCTGAGAGCTCTGAACAGGTCAGGACTTAATTGTCGTGCTGAGTACTTATCCCCCGCCTTGGATGAGTGAGCCTAGCCATGCAGAAAGCAGGGCCTGAGCCTGCAAACAGGGCAGCAGGCAGAAGGAAATTCTGAGATGAATGAATAATTTTAGTGATTTTCTCCTTTGGGCTTTCTGAGTTCTTGGAAGGGGAAAGGAGAGGCTCTCCATGTGTTTTCTGTAAGCAGATGTTTGTGTTACCTTGTTCAGCGAATGTGGGCTCTGCAGGGTGAAAGCATGGGAAGGCGTGGATCTGGCAGGATGTACAGGGAAACGTGGATGGGCCAGCACTTATTGTATGGCCAGAAAAGTGTGTGCATTTGTTTAAGTTTTGATAACTGTTTGCCAGCATGGCTGGGAGACACATAACAGCTCTACTGAAAAAGACAGGAGTGGGAGGCCAGGAGCAAGGTGAAATTCTTGATGGACGCTTAGGCAGCTGATAGCCCAAGCACGAGGTTAGGACAGGCAGACATGGTAGAGGGGAGTACAAAGCAAGGTTAGAAAGAGGATGGTTGTAAATTCTTGAACCAGCGAGGCAGAGAGAGGTCATGAGTGTCTTCCTCCCTGTACACCTGTGGTTCGCAACCCCTTTGTAACAATGAAAATACATCGTGGTGTTAGAAAGGTTGAGAACCAGTGCTATACGTGATAGTTGTACTGGGCTTGGCTGGGGCTGGGGCCAATTAGAGAGTCTCACACCTCTAACTACAAGGAGGGCCAGACAGTGTCCGGCTGGAGGAGCAGTTGGTGCTTGGCATATCCTGATGCTTCTACCCAGAGCAAGGCTCCCAATACACTGTAGGGCCTACAAGCTGACCCCAACTTCAGCTCCCACCCCACCAAGCTGCTCCTGGCTCCAGCTGTTGCAGCATCTGCTGAGGCCCGGCTAACAAAATCCAGGACCTGCTTGGGGGAGCTGCCTTCTCTCTGGACTCCACACTCAGAAAATTCCTCCCAACCTCAGTGGCATAGCCCAACCCCCGCTTGATAGGAGGAGTATGTTATTGTGTACACATGCAGGTTCATAAAAACATAGACACATCTTCACCAATACTTTAGCTTACCCAACCCTAACTTCCCATGGAATTTAATTACATTCTGCCTCCAGGAAAAGCTGAACCTGGGTCCTTGTTTTAACTTAAGCTGTGTGGAAACAATGCATCCTTCCCCCTTCCAGGTCTTAGACAACAAACAAATAATTAATGAAATAAGAAATTTTGCAAAGAGCAGAGCTCTGAAGTCCATCTGTTGCTGGAAGGAATTCTACTCCGATGCCCCCTCTGTCTGAACCGGGAGGTGAAGCTAATGCTGAGAGCTGAAATCCTTCTCGACTGTCAGGCTGTTCGCCTGTAACCCACTCATTATGCATTAACCTGTAAGACAATATGTTTTAAAGAGAACCGCATTCATCACCTCAGAAAAGTCATATTAACATAATTTGTGGGAAAGAACAATGGAGGAAAAATGTTAGTCATTGTTGATGGAACAGGTAAGTTTCAGTAGCATGATCTGTTGAATATTCATACAATATTGTTTTTGACATTTAAGAACTCAATTATCCGATGACTAATCAGTCTTTTACAGTATGTTATTTTTGTGACTAGAACTGAAATACTGATAAGCCCCAAGAGAGCACAGTGTTCAGACAGATTTATTAGTGGTTTTCAGCCCTGGCTTTCTCTGGCATGCATGTCCAGGGGAATTTAGTACCTGTGACAGTGAGGGACCTGGGGCCTGGCTGGTGTCAGCGAGCGCATGGAGCCCAGATGCTGTGCTGACTGATTTCGCTCCGGTGATTTTTTCCTGTTAGTAAGGGGCAGCCAGGATTGCACCGTGCCCTGGAGCTCCAGGCTCTGAATCAGCTCAGCTGCTCCTGGCTACACATCCTGTACAGGTCGGGGGTGAGGGAGGTCTGCGCAGCCTTCACCATGACCCTCAACCCCAGGCATTGGACAATCTATATAGCAAGGCAGGTAGATTCTGTAATAGTTAAAATAAAGTCTACTTTGGAAAATGTCAATAACTTTCTCTAGGTCCCTGTGGTAAATTAGAGATTGCAACAAAGTCCTTGCTAGCCCCATGAAAGGAAGAGTCTGATTTCCTTCCTCTTGAATCTGGGCTGCCCTTAGTGACTTTCCTAACCAGTAGGATGCAGTCAAAGTGACATTCTGGAACTTCCAAGACAAGATTGAAAGACCTTGCAGGTCTTTTTGGAGCACTTGTTCTTGAATCCCAGTTGCCATGTTGATACGGGACAGGTGGTGCCGCGGTGCCCCAGCTAGCTCAGCCGAGCTGAGCTGGAGGACCGGTCACCTCTGCCTTAGCCGTTTTGGTGCAGAGGCAGCCGGCAGAGGAACCAGCGGGCTGGAGGGAAGGCAAGAGAGGGGAGGCTCCCACCCCCACCCCCACTGGAGGCTCCAATAGCCAAAGGGACTGAACACTGAACAACTAGTGAGGAGACCCTGGTGCCTCGGTGTCTCCTTCCTTTATACTTAAGACTGAATATGAACCCCCATTTCCTATGCCTAGGTCCATTTCATGTAAGTTTCCCAGGCCTCAATTCTGTGAATGGACTGTGTCCATTCATTAATACATTCATTCACCTTGCCCCAGCGGAAGAGACTGTGTCCATTCATTTCCTGGCCAAGGAACCTGTGCACCTATATATACACCTAGATGGAGAGAGACAAGGAGAGAGACAGAGAGAGCTTTTCTCCCCGACTTGGGTTTTCTCTCTGGGAGCTTTAGCGTTTTCGTATTATTTTCTGTAAATAAATTCTGTCTTACCACTGATTTGTGGTCCTGGATTTATTCTTCAAATCACGGAGACCAAGAACCTGAAATTCCGGTATCAACGTCATAAGGAAGCCCAAGTCACTCCAATAGAGAGGTCCATGTAGATAGGACTCCAGGGCCTTGGATGACAGCCCCAGTTGAGCTCCAAAGTGGCAGCCACAAAACTAGAGTAGGGTAACAATAAAGATACCTGCAGGGTACTATGGGGGCAGGAGGATACTTCCCTTTGCTGACCATCAAACCTCACTCGTGCTTAAATTCTTGTTCTGGCTCAAGGAGCAGTGCCCAGCCCTGGCTATTGTAATGGTGTCAGTGATTGACAATGACCGGCTCTGTTGAGGTGTGAGATTAACAGGTCATAGAATAGAATATTAGGTATGGAGTTTTCCCATGCCAGCACCTAGCGTGATGCCTGGCAGAATGCAGGGCTCAGGGAATGTTTTCCTTCATGACTAAATGAACACAGAAATAGTAAAAGAAACAAGCATTTATCTGGCAGCATAAATAGGCAAGGAACGTTGCTTAAGTTATCCATAACTCTTGGTAGCATCCTTGTTAGTAAGAAAGCAGAAGAGCAAATAACATTTGCCAAGTCTGATCTATGTGTGAGGAATTCTGCAAAAGAACCTTTATGTACATAATTTAGTCCTTTAAACAAATTTGAGGGATATGTGTTATTGTATCTATTTCAGAAATAGGGATAAGGAAGCTAAGGTAAAAATTTCAGCAACTTGCTGAGATAAACATAACTTAAAAGTGGTACAGTTAAGATTGCAATCTGGATCTGTCTGATTGGGATGTCCTTGAACTTTCCACTATTCCATAAACCCTCTTTCAGGAAAAAGTGAGAGTCTGGGTACTCTGGAGGTGAAAATACAAGAACCTGTGTTCAAAGATAGGGAGAAATCAGATTAGGGAAAGAGGTAAGACATTCAGTCAGTAAATATTTATCAAGCACTTATTTTGTTCCAGGAAATACCTAGTATTCACATGTGTTTTATAAATGGATGAACTGGACAAAAATTCCTGTCCTTCTTGAGATTATAATCCATAGAGTAGTATTATCCAGGAGTAAAGATAACATAGTAATAGGAGTGTTAGAGTCAGGGTGTCTATTCAAACACCTGCCAGCAATCTGCAACAGGGTGTCTATTTAAACACCTGCCAGCAATCTGCAACAGGTCTCTACTTAAACACCTGCTGACACCTTAACTGACAGCCTGCAGAGGTTCCCAGGGCAGAATGGAGGTATCAGGCCAGGAGCATACAGGACAGTGCTATTGGGATCCTGGCTCAGGTAATGAAAACACCACTGCCATCTAATTGTCAGGTAGGAAACTTGGCCTGTGGGGCTACTCAGCATTGGATGACCACAATAACCCAGAGTTGACATCGGGGATACAAATAGCTGATGTCAGATAGGGAGAGACTAACTCAGTTTGAGACATTGGTATGCTGATATTCTCCTATTTATTAGGATTTGTTTTCTGAGATTGGGGCAGCGTGGGACCTATACTGGAAGCTTCTAGAACACAAGCCCTCTCCACTGCTTAACAGTAGCCAAAAGCAGTCACAGTTTTCTCCACACTGAGAATTCAGATCATGTGGCCACCCACCATTCCCTAACTCAAGTGACCACAAGCTTCTTGAGATAAGAGCCGTAGATTCTTATAGCTGTAGATTATACGGTCAAGTTGAGGGTCTTTGCTTTAGATCTGGAACAAGCAATCCATCCACAGTTATAATCAGTTCTTGATTATTTGCATGAATTTAGGTTATCTTCCTAGTCTCTCCTGGGCACAGGTAACCTAAAATAATGGGAAATCTAAAAACCATTTACATTTGGCCTTGGGATGAGTTATATGTTTTTTTTTCCAGTGGGTTTACTTTCATAATGATGTTTGACTTGGGATGATATTAAAATTTGTTAGCTTTCCCTGAGCATACATTAGCTAGGGATGGGGGGAAGGAAAAAGACAGCGGAGGCTCAGAGATGCTGGAAAGAAGCCGCTGACCCTGGGTACATGGAGATGATCCCTGTTGCTGACTCGGCCCAGTTCTGAGGTGTGGGGATCTCTCTACTGGGATTGGTGAGGTCAGTATTTGATCCCTTAGATTCCGATTCAACAAGATTTATTGATGTGTCAGACACTGTGATAAGCACTTTGACATCTTTATTTCATTTAATCTGCCCAATGGCCTCATAATGTTGGTATTATTATCCCCAAATTATAGAAGAGGAAATTAGGCCTTGGAGAAATGAAATGCTTCCAAGTTACATAGCTTGCAAATGATGGAGCCAAGATTTGACCCCGGATTTTCTCATTAAAAGCCCGCTGCTCTTCCCGCATCTGCTTGTACTTGCGGCAACACACGTTCCGCCAGCGTTTAGTGAACACGTCTTTGTCATGTGCGGCCTCAGACTCCAGAGAGGCAAGATGAATAAGGCTTTGCTTCAGGATGTTGGGCAAGGCCCCAAAGCTTTTCTCTGCTCTAAAATTCAGATAAAGGTAAGATAAATGCCAGGAATTAATCACAGAGAATTTTAAACACGTCCCTTGGTGGCTTATATTCAGGGGTTGTAGCTGTTTGGGGGAGGGAAGTAGGAAGTTGTGGAGTGGGTGACACATTGGGGTGTGTCCTTGTGTCTCGGTACAACTGTTCAGAGGAGCACAGAACCTGTTACCTGCCCCCCTCAAAGAACTCAAGCTGCCCTATGTCCAGGTTTCCCTTGTAGATCCCAGAATAGGCCGTTTCTCTCCATCAAGGAGGCTGAGAAGATGGATACATGTCCTGGTAAAAGAGGGCTTTTCACTTTGCTCTGGAATCTGTCCCACCAGCCCTGCTGACTTCATCATCGCCCTTACAGCTCACAGAGTAGGGGAGGGAGCCAACACCCTCATGCTGAGAATGGCGACCTCTGTCTCTGGGGCACCTTCTCCTTTCTAGAGAGAAACAAGTGGCAGTGGAAGTCACTTGGTCTTGGATAAAATGTCCTGGGGCTGTGGAAGTTGACAGCACAGCAACAGTAGCATTTACAGTAACTGCCAAGCTTAATAGCATCTTGTGATGAAGTTTTACTGTAAACAGCCAAGAGGGCGGAGGGCGGGGGCTTCGTTCATCCTGGCCAGTGGAGTGCGCTGTCCCCACCCAGAAATAACACTTCTCCCTTGCACTTCTTTACCAGCGCTTTGGATGGGTCATATGTGAGAGTTCTGGGAGGAATACCAGCATCACCTGCTGACTTTACTGCGCCTCTGGCCATTTTGTTTTGAGGAGGGGGAGGGGCAGAGAGACTTGTGGAGGCCTTTTCGCTGAGCTGGCCCTGCCACTGACTGGTTTCTGCTTCCACCTGGGTCCTCCTACACCAGCTAGTAGATGGGAGGGAATATCAACGGCTGCTGGTGACAAAGCCAATCCAGATCTCAATCCCAGGGCTTCAGGGCTACTTGGCACCCCCAAAGGCCTCGCTTTCAGGAATATTCCACCAGCCAAGGAATCATCCAGGGGTGGAGAAGTTCCACCTGGCTATGCTTGGGGCTGGTATGGTGCCTCAGTGGCTGAGAAGGGAACAGGATTTTCAGAAAAGCAGGAATGGTCTCAGCTAGAAAGTGCTGCCTGCCCAGTATGACTCCGGGCTACCAGCTGGGTGGCGATGTCTTTCCCCCAGTCCCTGCTGGGGAGGGCCCCCACACACCCAGGGAGAGGTGGGACGAGGCATAGGACAGGTCTGTCACTCAATTCCCAAGAAGGTGGCTTGCGTTGCCTTTAGCTGTGTTCTATGGGTACCCTGCACCCTCTCTACTGTGACCTGCCCCCATCTCATATATGTCATCATCAGAGGCAGAGACATAAGAGCACTTCCTCCCTATGGGCAAAAAACCAGGGCCAGGTGGGAATGCGGCGGGTAGGAGAAAGGGAGTCTCACTTGGCTTTCTTGCTCTCACGCTCCCTACTATTTGTGCCGTGGACACTGGGTGGTGCATGTGAGCTTGGGTAATAGGGTTTCTGAGCATGCTCAGGGCTGCAGAAGCCGGGGCAGGGTCATCAGACCTCCACCTGACCACACCTGTGTGCAGAGTGCTGGCGCAGGGCCAGGGTACAGAGTGGAATCTCAGGGTAATGCTTATACATAGAAGTAGCACAGGGGCCAAAAATAATAATAGCAATAACAGTGATAATAGAAGCATTCTTAGATTCCCGAGTCATTTTTCTTCTTTGCCTCTTGCTTTGCTTCTTTGCAAACTCTTCCCCATACTTGGAAGATGGGAAGCATCTATCTTCACTATTTACACAGGAGGAATCAGGCTCAAGGTCATACTGTCTATCCATGGCAGGGCCAATGAAATAATAATCATGACGGATAGCATTTTTTATTGAGTGCCTACTCTGTGCTGTTACTTGATTTTATTTTTACAGTTCCACACAATTATCTTCCTATTAGACAGAAGTGGACCCTTGGGCACAGGGGAAAAATCAATCTCACATCCTTAGCCACTAGGCAACACTGCCTGGCAGTCCAGCATGCAGAATTTCTGTCTTCCACACTAATTTGTGGTGGTTACTAGAGACAGAATGACTCCTCCTCCTCTCCTCTAAGGCACTAGGGTGCCCAGGGACAGAAAGGGCAAGGCAAGCGTATTAGTCTACTTAAGCTTAAGCTGCTATAATAGAATGCTACAAACTGGATGGCTTCACATCAGTCATTTATTTTTTTCACAGTTCTAAAGGCTGGAAGTCCAAGATCAAGGTGCCTGAAGGGTTGGTTTCTGGTGAGTCCTCTCTTCCTAGCTTACAGATGGCTGCTGTTTTCATCTTTTTTGGCTGCTATGGTAAAATACCTTATCCTAGGTATTTATAATTAAAATTTATTGCCCACGGATCTGGAGACCGGGGAGTTGAAGTTCAAAGCACCAGGTGTCTGATGAGGACTCACTTTCTGCTTCCAAGAGAGCACCTTCTTGCTGTGTCCTCACATGGCGCAAGGGGGCAAGGATGCTCAGTTGAGTCTCTTTTATAAGGACACTAATTCCATTCATGTGGATGGAGCCCTCAAAACTTAAAACCTCCTAAAAGCCTCACCTCTGAACACCACCACAGTGGGGATTAGGTTTGGGTATGGATTTTGGAGGGACACACACTTCAGTCCATAGCATTCCATCCCTGCCCCTCCCCGCCAATTTATGTCCATTTCACATGCAAAATACATTCATACCATCCCAATAGTCCCCAAAGTCTTAATGTCAATTAAGTTTTAACTTAGTTCCAGCATGGACTCAAAGGTCCAAAGTCTCATCTAAATATCATCTAAATCACGTATGGATGAAAGTCAAGGTAGGATTCATTCTGAGGCAAATTTCTTCTCATCTAGAAGCCTCTTTTTAAAGAGTATGCATCCTGTTTATGAATGTGGAGCCCTCATGACTTAATCACCTCCTAAAGCCCTCCACTTCTTTATACCACTTCAATAGGGATTAGGTTTCAACACAAATTTTTTGAGGACACAGACATTAACACCCTAGCAGCCATTTTCTCACTGTGCCCTCAAGTGGCCTTCCCTCTGTTCACACGCATCCCTGGTATCTCTTTGTCTCTAGGGTCCACCAATCCTTGTGGATTAGGGCCCCACCCTTATGACTTCATTTAACCTTAATTACTTCTTTAAAAGTCCTATCTCCAAATTAGCCATATGGGGAGTCTTGGCTTCAACATAGGAATTTGGGGGTGGGGGACACAATTCAGTCCGTAACAGTAGAGATCTGGAAGAGTGAAGATTTTCCCTCCTAGGAGTAGTTGCATGTGGAAAATGGAAAGAAGGATCCAAAAAACAAAGACACAGACATCACTGAATCAGAGAGCCAGGACTTTCTCACCAAACCTGGTTCCTCTAGGGAGCTGGTCCAGAGTAACGGTGGTGCAGGATCCCATTGAAAGAGGGCAGCGTGAACACCCACCCTCCTGTTTCATTCTCTTTCTCTTGCCTTTCTGGGTGTCTATGGTTTGTCCCAGGGGCTCACCTGACACCCTCAATAAGTGGCTCTCTGTAGGATGAACACACTACAGAGAGCTTAGAGGGGTGGTGTGTGTCCCTTGATCAAAGCCCCACATAGACATTCATTCTTCTCACTAGTGACCAGAGCTTTCCTCTGGAGAAGCGAATAAGACAAAGCTATGTGGGGTCCCTCTTGAGATACCTTTGACCCCTTTGCTCAAGGGCACAACGATGAAGGGGACATTGTGCTTTCTCCTGGTGGTTTTTCCTGTGGCTGATGTGGCTTGGGTGAGGAGGAGGGTCCTCTCACCAGGTCTTCACCCTGCGACCTGTTTGCTGTAGTCACAGTCTTTTTAGGGCTTCTGGGCACCTCTGTGAAAGGGAGGAGGCAGAAACAAACCCAAGGCGCTGGGTGGGGTCTTGGAGAGGACAGAAGTGCCACCAGCTTAGAGTGCACTTCCCTGCTCCTATGCTGCCCTGCCTGGGCCCCAGCCCAGGGCCCAGCAACCTGCAGAACTTCCAGACCCCTCTATCCCATCTCTCTCCATCTCTCTGCCTTCTTCTTATCTGCCTTTTACTTATCCATCCCACCTGGGGTATAAGGCACAAAGCCCAAATAAAGGTGGCTTTTCTTTGGGGTGACTGCCTGGGCCAGGAAAGAGGTCAGAGGTGCAGGCTGAAGGGAGGCTTGGGGATTATCTGTGAATTTCAAATACCCATGTTCTTGCCTGAGGCTAAGTGAGGCAGTTTTCTTCCTGCTTTTGCATTTACCATGGTGACAAACCTTTCCCCGGGACAATTACTTACCCCTGTCTGCATGGCTGGAGGAAAAGTTGTCTGAAGAGAAAGCTGTGACTGCTAGCCTCAGAAAATTCCCTGTTGGTTGGTTTTAATCTATAGTAGAAAACCTCCACATTATTCTGCCATCCTGGGATGTGACAGGTATTAATAACCCTATTAGCTACAATCCCATCCGGTGCTATTTACACAGGCCGCGCCTGAGTCGCAGCAGCCACTGGGTTGCAAGAGACTGTGGACATTCAAAGCTAACAAGACTCTGGCTCCTGTTTTTCTCCTCTGAGCCCAGGGTGTTGACAAATTAGGTTTTCCGAAGGAGATTCCCCATCCCCATGTGCCAATGCTGCGTATGGACCCGCGCCAAGTAGCTTTGCAGTTGCAAAGTGGTTTCATAACTTTGAGGAGGCATCGTGCCTTTCTCCTGCTGCTTCCTCTGCCTGAAGAGCTGCGTCCTCCCTGCACCGCCCACCCCCCTTCTCTCGCATCTGTGAAGCCTTTGTATCCTTCAAGCCCTGGTTCAAAGTCACCTCTTTCTTGAAATCTCCCCTGAGACCCTCTCCCTGCACACTGACAGCACTTTATCTGTAGCTCATTGATGACACTGTGATGGTTAATTTTACGTGTCAGATTGACAGGGTGAAGACGTGGCCAGGCAGCTGGTGAAAAACTATTTCTGGGTGTGCCCATGAGGGTGTTCCCAGAAGAGATTAGCATTTTAGTAGGTGGACTGAGTTAGCCCATCACCCTCGCTGATGTAAGCAGACATCCTCCCATCCTTCCAGGGCCCAAGTAGAACAGAAAGGCAGGGGAATGGTTAATGAGCTCCATCTCCTTGAGCTAGAACATCCATCCTCACCTGCCATTAGTCATTGGAACTCCAGTGTTCAGGCCTTTGGATCCCAGGACTTACACTAGTGGTCTGCCCCAGTTCTTAGGACTGTAAACTTGAACTGAGTTGCACCACTGGTTCTCCATCCCACTTGCCCATGACAGATCATAAGACTCGCTAGTTTCTATAATTAAGTGAGACAGCTCCTCTTAGATAATAAACCTCCTCTTAGATATTTTCTTCTTTTTCTATTTATGTAGAGGAGATCTGTGCCTGCTGGATGAAGGAACATGGGCAATGCAGGTAGGAGTCAACCCAGGGTAAGTGCAAAGCTTGCTCAGCCCCGCCACAGCCCTGATGAGCTTGGGAATGTGATCAAGCAGGGACTCATTCAGTATAACGCTGTACCTGACTGTGCCACTGAACGCAAAGAAAGGGAAGAGAAAGTGAGGAGTGGCTCAGAGAAAGGGAAGAGAGAGTGAGCGGGCCAGTGCTAAGGATAGACACAGAAAGAGCTTGGAAGGACGAGGCTATAAAATAATCTGGACCATTGGCAAGAGTGAGACTGGAAAGGCAGAGTATGTATGTCAGGTCAACAGAGAAGGCCAAAGAAGACTGGGACTAGACCTTAGACTTGGAGGAGTGGGAGGATGGGGAAGAGAGGTGGGGCAAATGGATAGCACTGATTTTTAATAAGATGTTCACTAACCCACATGGTGCCTTTGTGGGAATTAGAAAATAGAGTCCTTTACTCAGGGTGATACAGCTCCAAGTCAGATTGCACAGAATGATGCAGGCTGGATTCTAACACTTATTACCTCTCCTCAGCTGGACACTTGTATCAGTTAGCTATGGCCACAAAGTGCTGGTAATGGATGGTAACTCACATTTTGCTGATTCAATGTTCAATTGAGGGTTGGCTCGGCTCACTGGCATGTCTGGGTTAGGTGGGGCTTGGGAGATTCAGGCAGGGCTCATCCTGGCCTGTCCACCTCTGTCCCATATCTCTCTCCTCTCCTTCCTTGCTGGATCTAATCTGTGCCCATTCTAGTCAAGACAATGGCTGAGATGCAGAGAGCAAGCCCACGTGCTTTTGGATTCTTTAAATGTTCTGCTGGCCAGAGCATAATCCATAGCCAAGCCCAAAGTCAATGAGCAGGGAAGATAATTTGCCTCGCAGAGTCTGAGGTGAAGAGGTGATGAATTGGGGCCAATAGTGTGTGCAGATACCTGTGCACAGACCTGGCCACAGAGTGCAGCCCTGACTGGCATGGAGGTTCTCTCTGAGCTCTGACTCTCCTGACTCATATGGAACCTTTGTATACCATTCTCTGTCTGTCCCAAACCTGCCACCTTCACCACTTAGGATACTTCTGCCTTTCTGTTTTCAATGTTTGCCTCTTCAGACTGATATCCTGCCCTTCTCTCCTGCCCATCATCCTCTGCCTGTTTCCATGTACAGCTCCACCTCTTTCAATCCCACCTCTACCAGCCTTTCTCCCAACCAGCTAAAGTGACACCGGGACATAATGTGGTGTAAAATCATGTGAGAGGAGTGAAGAACTGGAGAAGTAGGGGTGATAAGGAGTGGAGGGAAAAAAGTGTTTTTCAGGGCACGTGGATTTGAAGACTTCATCATTCCCCTAGGTGTATGAAGGCAGATATTTGAGCTGACTTAGGTCACTTTCTAAGTCATCTCCAAAATATCCATTGGCCGTATATCTCAGAAGTTCATACACCGGGTGTCTGCAAGTTTTCCCTGACACCTGTCTTCAAGGCCCAGTGTCTTTGAAATCGGTTCTAATTTTGCTCAGTGTTATTGCTTTTTGGGGGGCCAAGTGCTTTTTTTTTTTTTTTAATGTTTAAACCAGCCAATTTTTCTTTTATCCGGAAGAAGACATGCACTCCCTGAGTGTGTGTGACATACCCATTAAGGAGAGAAATGGAGACCCATTCTTCCTGCAAATGCTTCTATTGTGAAGCAAAGAATTCAAAGATTTAATCCTTGACGCCGGGACCCCACTTTATTGCAGACCCTTATTTTGTGCACTTACATTCTCTCCATACACACAATTCCTTCTTGATGGAAACACTTGTATGTTTTCTCAGTGGACACTTAGGGGAATCAGGACCTTCACGTTGCTTTTTGGGTTATTACGCTGTCACATTTTACCACTTTGCAGAAAGAACATATTAAGCAAAATAGAGTTCTCAGGAGCCAGGATTGCTATTGTTAGAGAAACAATACTTGGGAAATAATTCCCCCCAATTTCGTCTTCATTTTTTCTCTGCTGCACAAAGAGAGGAACAATTTATTAACAGGAGACAGACGATGTTCCTACTGCTCATGGGCAATGGAGGTGTATGGGGTCCACAATACATGTTGTTTCTGTGGCTTAGAAGGCAAGAGACTTTGGAAGCTGGGGGAGAAAAAAAAGAGAGAATTCCCAGTGGGGAGGGTTGCTAAGGAAAAAAGCCTCATTTGAATTTCACAAAGCTTTTGAAAATGGTGCTGGTGGTGCCCTTCTGTTTCCATGCAGACCTTTATTGTTTCAACTGCTGTCAGCTGGTGAGGAAGGAGGCTGGGGTGAAGGAAGGGGCAGCCTCATGATTCTGTTGCCTCCGCCCAGTGCCGGTAGCCCTGCTGACCCGAAGGGCCTCAAGTGATGTTTATAGCAAATATCTTACAATCTACCCTTTCACTGCTGTCCTTGCTCTTTGCTACCTTGGAGGGTCTGGCTCTTGACTTTGGTTTTGCTTTGTTTCCAATCACAAGCTTGTTCTTGGACTGAGTGGTAGATCTTGGATTTCTGTCTTGACAGTTAGCACGGTTTCCTGATTGTAGATCAGATTCATAGCTCGGGCTCATCATGTTTTTGGCCTCTCTGGCTCAGCCCAACCTAACCAACTCTGAGCCTAGGATTGCTCCTTGGCTGTCCTTTAGTATGACTGGCTCCAGCCCCATTCTGGGGGCGTGGGGTGGGTAACAAATACTTCGTCAACATAATTAGGCAAGGTGACTTCTGAGGGGCCCTGTGAGTCAGAAGACACTTGCATCTTAGACTGTAGAACGTTGTTGAGTTGAAAGTGCACTAAAGCACAGATATGAATTTTAAGAGATGAGACAGATTCCAAAAACTCTGTAAGGTTTTCTAAGATATGTACTGCCTTGAATCAGCACTAGAGACATCTCATTAAAGTTAAATAAGGACATGGAAGGCATTTGGATGTTAACTTTGGTCAAACTGAAGACCTTGGGCCAGAAGATGCCAGGAATGGGTGCACCCAGGGTCTGCAGGTAGCCTCAGGCTCACAATCCATCCTAGCACAACGCAGCCCTGCCAAACAGACACATAGGCAGGAACTTTACCCAGCTCCATAGGAGGGGCCCGTGTGACTCTATTAATGAAGCAAAAGATATTGGAATCCAATTGTTGATGGATCATCACACGCCGGGAAAACTCTCAGCTGCATTGACTGGGCAAGCAGGGGGTATCGTTTTGAACTTCTGGAGTTAATGAACTATGGCCTGAAATTTACAACCTGGTTGTGAGTGTTATGGATTTAACTCCAGAGCACAACTCCGGGGAGCTGGCACATTCCTCTGGCCTGCTTCTGTATTCTCCCCTGTCTCTGCAGCCCGTTAAAGGTAGCCAAGAGGCTGCTGCTTCACAGGGCCCCCTTGCAGCTGTTGGTACCAGACATTTGCTTCTTAGCACTGTTGCAACTATTGTAGCACAGAACAGATAACCAAAAAGATCAGCCAAATTTAGGTTCCTACTTGTTCTGGTTGCCTTGAAAGAATTTAGAAAATCAGCAACTACATAGGTTAAGTGGGGAATGAGTATTCTTTCAAGGTTCTAGTTTAGAACACATTAAGGTAATTTTTTTTTTTTTCTATCTGGACACATTCATTAATAGGTTCAGTTCACAAAGAGGTTTTGAGTTCTAGGAGGGGAAAGAGCAAATGGGAGCTTTTGAAGGTTACTCCCTAATCTTGTTTGGGAACCAGTTATGTACAAGGTATGACAATTAAGTTTGTGAACTTGCCATTGTGCACTTACATTAGCAGCACTGCACAAACAACTCAGTAAAGTTTCACAACCTTGGTATATCAGTGTCTCACAGCTGAGTTCATGTTGATGTGTGGTGGTGTCTCACTGAGTGATATGCATCATTGTTGTGTGTTTTTGTGTGCCATTGCAAGAATGTCAGAGTTTGAATCAGAGCAACGAACAGACATTAAATTTCTTGTTAAACTTGGCAAGAGTGGAAGTAAAATCAGGGACATGGGGATAATGACATGAAAAAAATGGCAGTGTACAAATGGCTTAAAAGTTTTTCTGAGGAGAAAGTGTCACTAATGAAGAGAGGTCAGGGCAGGGACTGATGAGCAGAACTGAGAAAAATATTATAAAAATTCATTGAGTCGTGTGTCAAAATTATTAGCTGACTGTGAGAAGCATAGCTAACTAAGTAAACCTTGATAGAGAAACAGGAAAATCTAAACTAAAAATCGTATCCAACAGCTCATGGCCCTTGCATCACGACAATGCACCAGCTCACACAGGGAGTTTTTAGCCAGTAAACAAATAACTATATTGGAACACCTTCCTTGCTCACCTGATCTGGGCCCCAATGACTTTTTTCTTTACCTGAAGATAAAGGAAATATTGAAAGGAAGGCCTTTTGATGATATTCAGGACATAAAGGGTAAACAATGACGGCTTTCATGGCCATTCCAGAAAAAGAGTTCCAAAATTGCTTTGAAGGGTGGACTAAGTGCAGGAGTCAGTGTATAGCTTCCCTTTCCCAAGGGAAATACTTCAAAAGTGACTGTAGTGATATCCAGCAATGAGGTCTATAGCAGTTTTTAAGGATGGGTTCACAAATGTAATTGTCAGATCTCATTTAACAGTATCCAAATTGCATCCATTCTAAAAAAAAAAAACCCAAAAAAACTATGAGAGAGAGATGTACTTATAAAAACACAATATAAAAGTAATAATAAATATTTACTGTATATAAATAGTAAGTCATAAAAACACTTCACTTGAAAGTCATAGTAAAGAATTTGGCTGCTATTATGAGTGAAATAAGAGTTATGTTTTGATACCTTTCCTTTCAGCCTTGTTTCCATTTGCCTTCACCATAACTCCAAGAGCTGTCAATAGTTGCTGCTTTTGCTTCCGAATTTGCCATTAGTCTTGGCTCCCTTTCCACCTTGCTACTAAATTTGTTCTTTTGAAAGTAGCCAGTGCTCTTTGACTCACCAAATCCAGTGGTCTCACTGGGGCCTCAAGCTGCTCCATTTTCTTGGTAGTGTTCAACACAACTCCTCACTCCATGTTCATGTTTTCTTTTTGCTGCCTTTTTACGGTAACACCTGTCTTGAGTCTTGTCCTGCTTTGCCGGGCATTTCTTAGCTTCATCTGTGGATTCTTCTTCTACTTGTCTCATAACTGTTCATGTTAAAAAAGTGAAAATTCAGGTGGCGCCTGTGGCTCAGAGGAGTAGGGTGCTGGCCCCATATGCAGGAGGTGGTGGGTTCAAACCCAACTCCGGCCAAAAACTGCAAAAAAAAAAAAAAAAAGGGAAAATTCAGACCTCAATTTCTCATTGCATTCTGCCTTCTGTCTCTCTCTTCTATTTCATCACTTTTCTTTTTTTTTTTTTTTTTTAATTTCAGATTGATATGAGTGTACAAATTTTTAGGTTACATTGTTCCCACTTCCAAGGTAAAGTTCAAGTTGTAGTTGAGCCCTTCACCCAGGCGACGTGCTGAACACCCTTATGTTGTGCACATTAGTTGAGATCCTGACAGCTGCCCTCCCTCCTCCTGCCAATCGCCTCTCACTTCCTTTGTTTCATCACTTTTAAAACTTCAAGTACTATTTCTAAAACGTGACTACTGATGCTGTATTTGACCTTTGTCCGCAGCACTAGCTTCATTCGTTTGACAAACATTTTAGGAGCACCTAAGAAGTACCAGGCATTTTTTTCAGGTCCTGGCAATAGAGTGTTTACTGTATGCCAGCGTTGTTCTAGGCTACATATATGTGTGTGTGTGTATGAACGTGTCTCAGTGCATTTTAGACATCACAGCAACCTCATTTTAAAGTCTAGGTTGCACAGGATCACACAGCTATTGCTCAGTGAGGCTGGGACTCAGCCCAGGTCATTTGGCTCTAGCGGTTGTGCTCTTGACATTTATACTACTTCGTGCCCCCATATGGTTTGTTAGATGGTCATGAGTGCTATTCAGAAAAAAAAGCAGGAGAGATGTTGGGGTGTGTACATTTATAAGGCTGCAATTTTTAGATAGTGGCAAGAAAGAACTTATGAGAAGGTGACATTTGAGACCTGAGGGAGGGAAGGGAGAGCCTTGAAGGCTCCTAGATGTGCACATCCCTTCCTCTCCCCAGAGAGGGTGGCAGGGAAGGAGCGGGGGTTAGGGGAATCCATGGCCCAGGTCATTCAGGGCCTTGCAGGTCATGGCAAAGACTCTGGCATCCACCAGCAGAGTTATATTTTGAGGGTGGGTAGATAGAGCCAGCTAGGAAGCTGCTGCAGGGATGCAGGTGTCTTTGAGTTGGAGATAGCAAGAAAAGGCCTGGTTGGATTCTTGGTCTATATTGAAGGTCAGATCAGCTGTGGCGTGAGAGAGAAGGTGCAATACAAATTACAGGTTTTTTTGGCCTGAGTAACTGGAATTTGGCATAACCTGAAATGGGAAAGATTGTGAGAAGAGGAGATTTAGGATGGTAATATAAGCAGTTCCATTCTGAACACATTTGAGGTGTTTGTTAGATACAGACAGGAGTAACTAGCAAGTATTTGTATGTACTAGTCTGAGTTCAGGGAGGAATCCTGGCCTAGAGATATAAATTATTTTAGACCCACTTGTACATGAATGCTCTATAGACACCCAGAAGAATATTTCTTTTTATTTTTTATTGTTGGAGATTCATTGAGGGTACAGAGAACTAGGTTACATTGATTGAATTTGTTAGGTAATGTCCCTCTTACAATTGTGTCCTGCCTCCAAGAGACATGGCACACACTGTGAGGCCCCACCCCCTCCTTGCTTCCCTCTCTCCACTCCCCCATCCCTCCACCCCCCACGATGTACTAAGTCGTCAATTGCCCTCATATCAGAATTGAGCACATTGGATTCTTGCTTTTCCATTCTTGTGATGCTTTACAAGAAGAAAGTGGTGTTTCCACTTCCATCCAGGTTAATACAAAAGATGTAAAGTCTCCATCTTTTTTAGTAGCTGGATAGTATTCCATGGTGTACATACACCACAGCTTGCTAATCCATTCCTGGGTTTGTGGGCATTTAGGTTGTTTTCACATTTTGGCAATTGTAAATCGAACTGTGATAAACAGTCTAGTGCAAATGTCCTTATGATAAAGGATTTTTTTTTTCTTCTCGGTAGATGCCCAGTAATGGGATTGCAGGATCAAATGGGAGGTCTAGTTTGAATATTCTGATTCTTCTCTGCTTCCTCCTCCTCATCTTCCTTAATATTTGAGTGTTTATTTTATGCTGGGCTCTGTCTCCAGCTTTTTTCATGCTTTAACACATTTAATGCTGTGTTATAGGGGCTATTGTTTTTCCTATTTCGCAGATAAGGAAACTGAGGCACACTTACTCCATACTACCATCAGACCTCCAAAAAGAAAAAGTGAGGTAGCTTACAATAAAATACATGGATTAAAAAAAATTCATTAAGCTACTAATACAAGGATAACATATTTGGGGTCATATAATAAAGGAGGGGCATAATTGTGGCAGAATATTTCGACTAAGTATAACAAGTCTTCTTACAAAAAAACATAGCCTGGAGCTTCTTGGCAGCAGAAATAAAAAGGCAAACAGCATGAACATCAGTTCATCAGGAGGGATGAATTTTTCTTAAGTGCCTAGTTATTTAGTTTTTAAAATAACTTCTCCTGGGGGAGTAAAGTATATTCTTGGAGGGATTCTTAGGAGGCAAAATAAGTTATAGAAAAGACTGAAATTGGTTAGATTAATCTCTTTTTTTGTTCCCCATGTTAGGCAGTAATCATTTATTAGGCAATTATATATGCAAGGCTATATATAACTGTGCTAATACTGTGAAATACAAAGGTGTACTGAACACAGCCTTGGCCTTCAAATATCATGTGCTGTAACTTAAAGATGACGTGTAGGCACCCAAAGTGGCCAACGACAAAACAACATCTGCCAAATGAGCCAAGGTGTGTTTTCATAGAAATAATTTTATTCTGGCACTTAGGAAAAGTGATTTTTAAGCCAGACTTCCAGGCTTCAAGGCTGGTGGGACCTGGGCTGATGGTCCCTGGGTAGGCTGCTTCACCTCTCTGTGTCCAGTTGCTTCATCTCAAAAAAATAGGGATGATATTAATGGACTCTGTTCCAAAGGGTTATTGTAGGATTAAATGGGTTAATAAAAACCTAGAAAGTGCAAGCTCTATGGAAGTATTAACTGCGGTCATGTTATATTGTGGTATGTTATTTATTTATTTGAGACAGGGTTTTACCCTGTTGCCCAGACCTGGAGTTCAGCGGTCCAATCCTAACTCACTGTAACCTCCAACTCCTGGGCTCAACCTATCCTCCTGCCTCAGCCTCCTGAGTAGCTGGGACTATAAACCTGGGCCACTACCCCTAACTAATTAAAAGTTTTATGTAGTGTTAGGGTCTTGCTACATTACCTAGGCTGGTCTTGAACTCCTGGCCTCATATAGTCCACCTGCCTCAGCTTTCCAAAGTGCTGGGATTATAGGCATGAGCCACTGAGCCTAGGCTATGGCTACTTTACATTGCAGGGGTGAATACATTGGTTGCAAAAGTAATTATTTTTCTCAGCAGAGGAGAAAGATCCCAGAAAAGCTGTATGGTAGTGATAAGATTTGAGTTAGCTTTGAAGGCCCCTAAATGTAGACTCAGAATCTCCTGGTCCTTATGACTGGCTTGGTATCACCAAAGTGACCAGCACCCAACTTGTCTAGCTGGATCTTCTGGTAGCAGCTTCTGGAAGGTGATGATGGGGTGTGGATGTGATCTTGTTAAAAGCAGCTAAGTGGGGGAAGCACCATATTAGAGCTAGTTGTTCTAGGACTGGGGAGCGTGTGAAGTTAGAGAGTGATGACAGGGAAACAGGTACTCCACTGAAACCTTTTCACACCTAAAGTACAGGCAACAGAAAAATCCACGAGTCACTGTGTGCAGGTAGTAGCTGCCCAGAGCTCCAAAGTCCCGGAGCCAGCACAGCCTGCATTCTCAGGCCTTAACTGGAAGAGTTAAGATCATTCCATCTTGAATGGCTTTGGCCTTGGCCCCCAGGAGAGTAAGAGTCATGTTCATATTCATCTGAAAGGCAGGGCCATGGACACAATCTAACCAGTTATTTTGTTCATACTCAAAGGATATATCACAAAGCCGGATCTTTTTGGGTTGTTTTTAGA
This sequence comes from Loris lydekkerianus, assembly GCA_963574355.1. Lineage (NCBI taxonomy): Eukaryota > Metazoa > Chordata > Mammalia > Primates > Lorisidae > Loris > Loris lydekkerianus. Next base: position 26,933 of record CAUYPK010088866.1, read on the forward strand.
GACAAGGTCTTAGGGTGGTGTTGCCCAGGCTGGAGTGCTGTAGCTGTTCATAGCCGTGATCATAGCTCACTGCAGCTGCGAACTCTTGGGCCCAGGTGATTCTAAAGCAGAACTTTAAAGTGTTGTAGCTCAAAATGGGAAGAAGCACAGGATCGGGGAGAAAAGCCAAGATAAGGAGGTGGAAGGGAGAGAGTTTGTCCGGGGAAGTGGGCCTGTAATAGCATTTTCTGAAATCTAAACATTATTGAGATGGAAACTTCTGTCCTTTTTCATAAAATGAACCTGAACCACTATATAAAGAGAGGCTAGCAATGTTACCTTTGGCGAGGTCTGTTGGTGAGGGGCCAGCTTGCTTTCTTTCATGCCCTGAACTGTCACAGGACATATGCCCTGGCGAGGTGGTGGATGTTGTACACAGGAATACCCGGCTCTGCTCTGATTCTCTGGAGCGGGGATCTTGTCTGCGGCTCATTGGAGACAGCTGCTCAGGCGGGTCCAGGAAATGGGGAACATACGGATAGCAGCGACAGACGGAGATGCTTTCCTGAATGGGGACCTTCTGGAGTCTATAGCTGCAGCTGCAAGCACAATTAGGGGCTAACATGACCTTGCAAATAAATGCTGAGGACAAACCAGACCTCCAAAGAGCCGGGTCACTGGAACCCTGGAGGAACCACAGAAGGGAGCCAAGAAAAGGCAAGTGAGATTTTCCTGTTCTTTTTCCTGGAGTAATGTTGCCTTCTAGAGGATTCTTCTGGCTTCCCCTTCCCTGATGCTCTTAGGTGGGCATTAAATACTGGAGGCTTGGGCAGGGAGAGGAGGATTATGATTAGATCTAGGCTGGTTGGGTTTTGCAAGGGGTGATTTGGGGAAGGTACCCCTACTCTCCTTTCCTCTTGTAGGAAGCCCTAGTTGAAGGTGGTTGCAGCAGGCTGGATTGGAGCTGGGGGTTGGATGTCAGTGGGAAGACCAGGCCAGGGTGCTCTGTGGCCTAGAGTGGAATGGAACTCCCAGTTCCCAGGTGCAGAGGGGGACACACATCATCCAAGGGCCTTGAAAAAGACACAAGCATGGGAATTAGCATGACAGAGTACCAGCACAAAGCCCAAAGGTCAGCGTAGGGACCGTAGGAATTGTAGCTAGGAATTGTAGCGTGGAAGGGAGCTGAGAGTCAGGAGCAAAATGGAAGCAGGACCAGGATGGGGTCCCCCTGGGATGACTGTTGGGGGCCACAAAGGGGGCCTGAGTCTGACTTTATTCCTGGAAGTCACAGCATGAGTGTGGGCTGGTTTGCAGGCCCAGTGATGGGACAGCTGTTGACAATAGCATGTCCTTAGATTGAAATGTACACACAGGGCCTTGGATGGGTCATGTCTGGCCGCTGAGAATTAAGGCTGTAGAGGCCTGGCCAGCTCCGGGCAGCCTTCTCCCACCCTCCATGGTGCTGAGAGTCAATACCAGTTTTAATTTTATTCATGGTGCTTGTACTTGTTCCGTGCTGCAGCCCCTCAATGAATACTAATGGAACTCCAGATTGTTTTAAGTGAAGATCTGAGCAAGACACCTCCTTTCATCTTGTCACGAGCTGTCATTTCCAACAGAGGTTTTTGGAGTTTCCTTTCTAACAGATTTAATGCAAACTCCTCTCTACACAGCACTGCATATGTATGCTGGGACTGGGCAATGGCATAGCAGTCCTCCTGGAAAAGAAATCACTCCTGGCCTCCTGCCCCTACCCCGGTCACTGTCAACAGTGGATTCTCCTGCAGGAGGACAGAGGAACGGAGAAGGAAGCGGGCAGGGAGGTAGGTCAGGGGGCCTCTCTTAGAAGGTGGTAGAAGCGGGGACTCTCCTTCCTTTGCAAGGTTGTTTTGATCATTTGAAATGTCATTTCCATTATTTTCATAGTCAGGAGGCCTCTGTGGCTTAGAAGAATGACTTCATGGCCAATTGAACTACTTTCTTAATTCCTATCTTCTTTGCTCCAGTCTATTTTGCATACAGTTGCGATACAGTTCTTTCTTTTTTTAATCATGACTCCACTACTCAAAAGTTCATGGTCATTATGCAGCTCAGTTTGTCTTCTCTGACTGACCTTCTAGGTTTCCTCATCATTCCAATCTCCCATTTATCACTTTACCAGCTGCAGGGGCTGAAGTGAGTTTCTTGCCCATTTAGGCTGGTGTGGGCCTTAAACCAAGAAGAGGCACACCGGCGGCTAATGGATTTGCTTTCCCACCAATGAGCAGTCTACAGTAGGCCTCAAATCCACAGAGTCTGGGCCAGGGGTCCTCAAACTGCAGCCCGTGGGCCACATGAGGCGGTGTGATTGTATTTGTTCCTGTTTTGTTTTTTTTACTTCAAAATAAGATATGTGCAGTGTGCATAGGAATTTGTTCATAGTTTTTTTTTTTTTGTTTTTTTTTTAAACTATAGTCCGGCCCTCCAACGGTCTGAGGGACAGTGAATTGGCCCTCTGTTTAAAAATTTTGAGGATGCCTGGTCTGGGCCATCATCAAACTCCTGCCTCCCCAACCCCATGTCAGCTGTGATTGTCCTCAGCCCCCAAACAATTTGACGAGACCACAGCCTACAGTAAAGCTAAGCTCTTTTGATTGATGTAGAGCGTCTAGCTCAAAATCTACTTCGAATCTTAGGAGAATTAAGTAGAACGTAATATTTTAGAGCTAGGGACAAATGGTTCAATACCAGCTCTCAGATTTCTTTGTCATCTTGGTCTAGTTATTTAATCCAAGTCTCATTTCCCCATCGACAAAACTGGGATGATCATGGCATCTGCTTCATAAGTTAGTGATGATTAACTGAGATGATAGTTATGAAGTATTAGCCTGGAGGGTGGCACGCAGTTAAGTATTCGACGAACGTCAGCTATTATACTGTTCCACCATTTCTCAGTTAGAGTTGACCGAGTCAATAGAAGAAATAGGTAAGGCCTAATGTGTGTGCAAGAGGTAGCACTGGTGGTGATCTGACAGCCCCTTTACTTTCTTAGCTCATCCCAAACAAAAAACAAGCAAAGCTTGCAAAAAACAAGAACAAGTGTGCAAGAAGTATTCTTTCTGGTAAAGGCAGTGCCTCTCCAGGCACCTGCTGGATGCCCTGATCTACCCAGTAGAAGCACACTCCCTTGCCTCTTCCCTCCCCTTGCTCTTGGTGATGTGAGGAGGGAGGTAACATCTGCCAAAGCTCTCCCTGGGGCGAGCCAGCTGCCCCCACTGCAGAGCAATGTTCTGCTGTAATGGTCCACGACATTATGGCTCCCGGGGGTTCCAGCAGGGGCCAGGCCAGGGCTGAGTGGGCTGCGAATGCTCAAGGGCAGCACTAGGTGGCTGCTGGCCAGAGCAGCCCATCTGTGAGGCTGGCTGGAGGGCAGACGACAGGCTTCTGCAGCCCATTGCTACAAAAACACCTTTTTTTTTTTTGGTTTGTGTTTTTGAAAACCCAACCCATGGAGAGATGCAAATCGAAATTCTGGGGTGAGTGGGGGCCGCATTGTTGCTGGTAGCTTTGCTGTTATTTTGAGGTGTGGGGGAATGGTTGTAAGTTTCTGTCAAATATGCAGAACCCGTCTTACTGCAGAAGCAAAATGTGCCTTTATAGAACCCAAATGTTTCACACTTTTTTCAGGGTCGAAATTCCTCTCCCAGGCTTTGGCCTCTGGAGGACTCACACCCGTCGCTTTCCTGTTGACACTGAGCCATCTTCCTCCTTTCCCTTTCTGTCTCCTGTTCCAGTCTACAATTAGATAAGGGGTGGCCCCAAATTAATGGTTACTTTTGCAAAATGGCATTCCCTCCACCTCATATGTGTCCTTTTCTCTAATATCTCAAATAGTTCATAAATGCATTTTCTTTTCTTTTCTTTCTTTCTTTTTATTTTTTATTTTTTGAGACAGAGCCTCAAGTTGTAACCCTGGGTAGAGTGCTATGACATCACACCTCACAGCAACCTCCAGCTCCTGGACTTAAGCGATTCTCTTGACTCAGCCTCCTAAGTAGCTGGGACTACAGGTGCTCGCTGCAATGCCTGGCTATTTTTTGGTTGTAGTTGTCATTGTCGTTTGGCAAATCTGAGGTGGATTCGAACCCACCAGCTCTGGTGTATGTGGCTGGCGTCTTAGCTGCTTGAGCTACAGGCACTGAGCCTACATTTTAATTAAGATAAAATAATATAGAAGTAAGTGGAGTGAACATGAAAGTCATATGCCCTCTCCCCACCCTCCCACCTGCCATCTCACTCCTGTCTTCAGAGACCCCATGGTTGACAGAGGTAAGTACTGTCCATGTCTTGGTGTGCAAACCTCTCTCCATCCTTTCACATCTCTATGTCCATACAAGCACAATTATTTTTTGGTGGGGTTTCTGTGTTTATTTGGTTTTTATTTTTATCAACATTTTATATGCACATAGTTTAGGGAATTAGCTATTTTTCTAGGCTCATTATGAAAAACTGAAGTCCTCCTCCATCCCCCACCCCCATGTTTCTCCTTCCTGAACCAGCCGCTCTCAAATCTCGTAGCTGATTCTTTGGTATTTATCCCCATATTGCCAAACACATTTCTCATACTGCTACTTGGGTTTTCATTTCAAGCGTAATCTCTTGACTCTCCCCATGGAGAAATGAAGATTTGACTGTCTTTGGCTCTGGTCCCCAGATACATACCCACATCGATGTGTTTTATTTACCTTATAATGACTATTATACACCACGTTATGCACTGTGCCTACCCTTTCTTTTCCTTATAATGTTGTTTCCTGAAGTTAATAATTGCCTTGTTTGTCTATTTTTCCCTGTTATTATCAATAATTCAACATCAGACACTTCCTCAGTTGCATAGATTTCCTCTCAGTGTGTTCACACATTATTAGTCAGTATCTGCTATGGACTGAATGTTTGTGCTGCTTTCCCTCACCCCCAAATTCCTGTTGAAATCCTAACCCCCAAGGTGAGGGAGAGTATCAGGAGGTGGGGCCTTTGGACAGTAATTAAGTCACGAGGTCCTTAATGAATGTGATTAGTGCCCTTATAAAAAAGAGAGACCCTAGAGAGCTTCCTCCCACCCTTTTTCCATGCTGGCCCCGTAATCTCTAGTTTCCAGCCTCCAGATCTATAAGCAATAGATTTCTGTTGTTTATAAGCCATCCAGTCCCTGGTACTTGGGCATAGCAGCCCTAAAGGGACCAAGACAGTGCCATCAACTTGAAGAAATCTCTCTGGAGCCTTTTGACCTGCTCTTGTCTGGACTAGTGAATTCCCAGGCCTGTTACATATGCAGATGTCCTCTTGGGTTTTGCTTTCCCCATTATCCTGAAATGCCCTTTGCTCCTCTCTCTAATGTGTGATCCTGTGGGGACACCATGTTTTTTGAACACCAAGTCGTCTTTTTATTTAATTTGTCTCTTGTCCTCAAAGTGTCCATGCTTTTGTTGCTTCTTGAAAGAAGATACATGGAATTAAGCTGTTCACTTAACCATTCATTAAATTTCATTGAGCACTTGTTAAGAATTCTCAGGAGAAAATATTTTGTACATGTTCTACGTGCAGGAGACACATCAGGGAACAAAATTCAAGATCCCTGCTTCTGAGAACCTTATATTCTAGCAGAGAAGGTCTGAGGATAAAAATGCACATAATGAATAAATGAATGATATAGTATATTAGGAAGTGATACATGTCAAGAAGAAAAGTAGAGAAGAATGAGATCAGATGGGCCTGCCCCTACCATCTGTGGAGCGTTGGAGAAAGAACTCAAGTCAGGACCCATTTAATTGGCATCCCACTTGACTCATGTTATGTCTAGACCCACAGCTATAAAAATTTAAGGGCAATATGAATCCTTCCATATTGTGAAATATTCTTCAGCTAACACTTGCAACCACTGTGAGTATCTGCTGTGTGTGTGCATGTACTTTGGAACCACAAATTGGAATTCAAAGAGAAGCAAGGAAACAGACATATAGCAATGCTAGAAAACGTTACTTTCTTCTGTAAGAATCTATTGCATTCATGCTATCAGAGGGAAAGGATTTGACAAGTTAATTAATTTGTGTCTTCCTTAAGTGTTTCTGCCACTCAAATCCTGCCTGCACTCCAAAGCAGTGTCCCTCTTTGAAGTTGACAGTGGCCTAATCTGCAAACCTTTATGGCATTCAGACAAGAATTTCCTTTTATTTCAAGGACAGGGAAAGTGGTGGAGAGATACGTTTGCCTGGGACCTGAATGGTGTTAGTTATAAGAGTGGGTGATTATAGTTAGCGATAGTGCTGGGCTAGCCTGGAGGGCCATGTTCTGACAGAAGTATTCAGAAATTCTTCCATGTTGTGTGTGGGTGTGTGTGTTCACAATAATGTTGGGCCCCATGAAACTAAGGCCCAGGTTAGAGGACCTCTTGCTTGGATATCTGTGGAATATTAGGATTAGGAATGTTATTGTAGAATTAGAGGAAGTCAGGGTAAGCCTTCTTGATAAAAGACTTAATGAAGAAGCAGCAATTAGTCAAAATATTAATTTGGGGGAAGAACATTTCATATCGAGAGAATAACTAGTACAGAGGCTCTGAAGTATGTTTATAAATATAAATGTCTCTAGTGTAAATTGGCATTTAATTAAGTTTGTGTATAGCATTCTAGGAAGATTTTTTTTTTTTACAAATTTTGAAAAAATTGCTCCATTCCCTCTGTTATAGGTGTTGAAAAATAATATTCTGATTCTTGCATTTTTGTGAGTGAACTACTTTGATCTCTGTGGAACTTTGTAGAGTCTTTTCTTTGCCTCCCTTCTTACTATATTCTTGATGAGGGTCTACTTTCCTCCACTGTGCTGTGTATTCAGTGAAGATTCATTTATTTGAGCATCATTCATTCTGCAAAGATTTATCCAGTGCCTACTCTGTGCCATGTGCTATTCTATAAACAAAACAAAAGCTCCAGCCCTCATAAAGCTTACAGTCCAGTAAAAGAGAAACACCCTAACAAGATAGGTAAAACAGAGTGTTAAATGGTGATAAATGCCATGGAGGCAAATAAAATGGAGAAGATGGATAGAGAATTCTGGTGGATGGGGACTTGAGGGTGGTCTCAATTTTAAATGAGGTGATCAAGAAATGCCACACCAGGAAGCTTCCTCATTTAAGTCCTAAGGGAGCTAAGGAAGGAAGTGATATTAAGACCTGGAAAAGCATTCCAAGCTCAAATGTAAAGACCTATGGGACAGAGTATGCCCAATGTGATCCAGGGACAATGAGAGACCAATGTCACTGGAGCAAGGCGAGCAAAGGGGCTGCTAGCAGAGATGACATGTGAGAGGCAAGAGAAGTCAGAGCATGTACAGCCTTGAACAGATTTTGTTTTTTACTTGAAGTGAATGAGAAACATTAAGTTCAATTCTGGTTTTATCTGAAGTTGGGATTTGAAAGTCATGGGTGTCCTTGAAGAAAGCAGTGTTGGTGGACTTGCAGAGGCAAAGGCCCTGATGAGTAGATTCCGTAGAAACTGAGCAGGAGAAATGAGAGCCAGAGGAATCAACTCTTTCAAGCTGTTTATAAATAGAAGAAGAGAAATGGGATGGTGACTCCAAGGAAGGTGAAGTTAAACTTATTTATTTTTAAGTTGAAGGAGATAATAGGAGGTTTTATACTAATTGCAAACTCATTGTCTTCAGTTCTGGAAAATTGTCTTAAATTATTATTTTTATCTTAATGATTTCCTTCCCTTCATTGTCTCTGCTTTTTCCTTATGAAATTCTATCACAGTGAAATCTCTGTTGTTGACCACCTAAGGGATTATAACAAACTGTTCAACATACAGATATGGTCAACATAAAGAACTAGGCCTACTGCACTGATACAAATAGGCAGTGCATGTCCAGTCTATGTAAATCAGGTGAATTTAAGAAGGTTGTCAATGTAGGGAGGTGGTCAACGTTGGAGGTTCTACTATATCTGAACATTAGATCAATCTTCTAATTTTCTTGGATTTTTCTCCTCTGTTTTCTACCTATCTTTATTCATCTAATTTCTGGAATATTTTTTCTCCTACTGAGTTTTAACATTTTGTGTATGCTCCTTTCTCATAGCATACTCTTCTTATTTCATGAATACAATATAGTTGCTTATTTCTCTGAGGATTTTAATCATAGTTTTTAATTAATGTTCTCTTAAAAAGTGTTTGCTTTCTGTTTCTTCAATTATTTTTCTTTCTCTGTTTATTTAAGTGAAAGTTCACAGCAACTTCAAATTCCTGGGGTCAAGTGATCCTTCTGCCTCAGCTTCCTGAGTAACTGGATCTACAGGTGTATGCCACCATGCCTAGCAAACTCTGTTTGATTTTTTTATGATTCCTGTCTTTCACATTAAATGCTCTCTCTCTCTCTTTCTTTTTAGAGACAGAGTTTCACTTTATCACCCTCAGTAGAGTGCCTTGGCGTCACACAGCTCACAGCAACCTCCAACTCCTGGGCTTAGGTGATTGTCTTGGGTCAGCCTCCCAAGTAGCTGGGACTACAGGCATCCGCTGCAACACCTGACTATTTTTTTGTTGCAATTTGGCCGGGGCCGGGTTTGAACTTGCCAGCCTCAGTATATGGGGTGGGCGACCTACCCACTGAGCCACAGGCGCCACCCATTAAATGCTTTCTCAAATGGCTCTTAATCCTTGGCTGTCTCTTCACATTTAAGTCAAGGTCATTTAAAAGCTTATGTGGTGGAACTTGTCAACTTCCTGTTAGTGTGATCTGTCTGGGCTCTGATGGGGGAGCCCCCTATTTCACTTTATAAAAGTCTGTTCTTTGGGCTGTCTGTCTTAGTGTTCTGATTCCCTGCCTGGTGGGTTAATGTTTGACTACCAGCTTACTGGGAGTTAAGTGAAGGAAGGAAGTTGAAAGTCAGCTCTCAAAAGTTTGATGTAAATTTTTATTTAATCTCTGTGTTCAGAGATGGCATTCTTACCTTTAACCTGCCTGTTTTATGTGTTTCAGATAATACACTTCCAGTTTATAAAGAAAGGTCAGATTTATGGCTATTAATAGTAGAAAGAGATTTTGCTTTTTAAACAAATTTTCCATAGTCGTCTTCTTTTTAACTTACCTTTGCAACCTCCATTTGCAAACATACTTGGGGTTGCCAATTTCTGAGCCATGGTGGGATCTGCAATAGAAACTGAGTTGCTTCTTGGCTCTTCCATCCTAGGCTTTCCTCATCAGACTTTCCTCATCATAGACCTAAGATTCAGTTGTGCGCCCAACTGTTGAGTCAAGAGATTACCTGTCCATCTATTCTTTTAGCTTTCAATATGTTGTTATTGTAGTTTCCTATTCAGTAGTACCCTTTGTCCTCATAAGTTTATTCCAAAAACTAAAATGAAATAAATATGGAATCTGTGAGAAAGGAAGCTAAATGTGTATATTACATCTTAAAATCCTCTGTTTTGAACTGGAAACCCCAAAGGATAGCCTTTGATTTTTGATTTTTGATTTTTTTTAAGTTTTCTTTTTTAAAAAATTTATTTATTTGTGGGTTTTGGCCAGGGCTGGGTTTGAACCCGCCACCTCTGGCATGTGGGACCAGCGCCCTACCCCTTTGAGCCACAGGCGCCGCCCGCCTTTGATTTTTTTTTTTTTAATGTTTATTTGGTGGAAATGTGAAGACATTGCGTTTTCTTTATTAAAATTATGTACATTTTTTATGCTCAAATCAAGACAAAATGTTTTAAACTTTAAAAAAAAAATGTTACAATTTTGTCTTCATTCCTATCTCTAAGGTCAGGTACTCAGCCACTTACAATAGAAGTAATTTACATGGCTATAGTTATAGATCAAGTTAAAATGTATTTTTCCTTTTTACTCATATACAAGTCTATTACCTGTTTCTAATTTTTGTGTATTTTCAAGTTTTTATTGTGAAAAATATCAAATGTATATAAAAATTGCAATCATGAAATAGACATCAGTATCCCCTACATTTGAATTTGCCCGTTAATATTTTGTGCTTTTTCTTTCTCTTGATGTCTGCGTCTGTCACTATGTGCACATATATTTTGTATTTCTTAATTATTTGAAAGTAGGTTGCAAATGTCATAAGACTTCATCCCCAAATTGTTGTCATGATTCTTCTAAGAATAAGACTATTTTCTTGCATAACCACAATACCATTATTACACCCAAGAGATTTAGCATTAATTTGGTAATACTATTTGATAGCCTATTTTTAAGTTCCCCCAATTGATGCAAACATTTTTTGAAAGCTCCCCTCCCCCAGTGCCAAATCCAATCAAGGATTACTATTTCATTTTAAAGATCCAAGCTAGTGTTTGGTAGAATATCTCATAATCTACATTTTTATGTTTATTTATTAATGATTAGATTTACATTATATTTTTTTCATATATAATGCATTATATATGTGTGTGTGTATATATGTATGTATATTTAGCAAGAATTGTACACAGGTGATGCTGTGTATTTCTCATGTGTCACATCGGGAGGCATTAAAACATCACATTTTTCCATCATTTGGTAATGCTAAATTGGATCACTTGGGTTAGGTAGTGTCCTCCAGATCACTCTGTTTTGAAAGTAGCTCATTATCTTTGTACTTAAGAAGTAAATTGGTGGTGAGGGATAGGTGTTTCTTTGAAGAGTGTGACTATACAACTAATCTTTAACCCTATGGTTTTGACATCCATTGATGATTCTTGCCTGATGTAATTATTATATTCTAATTCTATTATCCTTTCTGTCCTAATTAGATGACTTTTTCCTGTAATAAAGAACTTCCTCCGCCCACCATCATCCTACTTTTTTCTCTTGCTATTTGAGTATCGCTATGAATTTATGGAGTTTTAAATTTAATGTTATAGCTCATTACCTTCATTAGTTATTTTGATGCTCAAATTGTATGACATTTTTCTAATTGGAGCCCTTTCAATTTGGCTCCTGTATCTTTTGGATATATACCCTTTTGTCTTCCTGTTTCTCTTACTTTCTAGCATGGAAAATGTTCTAAACTTACTTTGTAATTTCTCTGTCTCAGGTCTGGAATAAATCATTTCTTTAAGGAGCCCAAGCTTCTTTCAGTGAGGACTGGTATTTAGTACTGAGCATTAAGTCTTGTTACATGCCACTTTTGTATGCAAGAAAGGAGAAATAAAAGTGTTTCCTATATGTATGTATGTTTGTTTATTTTGCAAAAAGAAACTTGATAAATAAAAAAAATGAAAATGGTTCCCTATGGGAAGTAAGTGGGAATGGAGTGGAAGGATAACGTGAGAGATGAGAGGTGAAGCTGCTCTGGGGATACCTTTTAAGTTGCTGTGCTAGGAAACATGGTATAAAATTCTGAGTTTATGATGATATCTTCAATTGAAATCCAACACCACTCATTTTCAACATTTCATATTAGATTCTCCCTTCTCTTCAGTGAGAACCCTGTAACCCAAAACATCTCTGTATTTACTCATTTACATAGTTACTATATGCAATAAATACAGTGTGAAATAAAGTTTAAGATTTCTTTTCTTTCTCTTTTTTAAAATCTTAGAATATATGTGTTCAAACGCTACTTCAAAAATTCTTTTTCTGGGCAGTGCCTGTGCCTCAGTGGGTAGAGTCCTACCCCCATATACCAAGGGTGGCAGGTTCAAACCCAGCCCCGGCTAAATTACAACAACAACAAAAAATAGCCAGGCATGTGGCAAGCACCTGTAGTCCCAACTACTTGGGAGGTTGAGCTGTGTGACACCACAACACTCTATCAAGAGCAATAAAGTGAGACTCTGTCTCTACAAAAAAAAAAAAAAAAAAAATTCTTTTTCTGTGAGTCGTCATGTTACTGATTTTATACAGTTAGGTTATTTATTTCTGCTTGGATTCCCTTTTAGAATATTCTTTGTTGGTTGCAGTTTTAATTTTGAATATGTAAAAGGGTTACATGGTTCAATGGTCAAACCATATAAAATTTACATTCAGAGAAGTCTTACCCCCATTTCTACCTCTTTCACTCCATTATCACCTCTCAATATAGATAACCTTTTTATTGATTTATAGTTTATCTCCTTTGGGTTTCATTTTGCAAAAATAAGCCCTTCTTTCTTTCACAAAAATGGTATTCTCATATGTATAAATAATATATAATATATAAAATACATACTATATACGTCTTATACTTAAAAATTAAAAATTAAATTTAACAATATATCCTAGAAATCATTCCCTATCAGTTAATAGGGAGGTTCAAACTTTGTTACCTCTTTATAGTAATAAGCCATTATAGGCTAGATGATAGTTTAATTATCTAGTCCAATTTTTCCAACCAGTGTGCTGTGAGAGGATCTTAGGGGGCCAAGAAAAATGTTAAAGATCATTAATTATTTATGAAAGAAATGTAAGTTCAAAGCACAATCAGTATATATTTTTAAAATTTTTCTTTTGATCACCATAGTTTAAGAGTGCCATGGAAGTTTAATTATAGGTTCAAGTGTACTGTGAGACTAAAAATTGTTGAAAAACACTGATCTAGTCTTTTATGGATAGATATTTAGATTGTTTCCAATATCTTCCTACCACAAAAAATGCTTCAGTCCCTAACTGCGCGTATGTTGTTTTGTATTTGCGGAGGTGTATCTTCTGTTCCTTTGTCTAATTCTTCTCTTTTTGGTATTCCCACTGTGCATATGTTATATATATATTTTAATTGTCCCATAGTTCTTATTAGATTTTCTATTCTTTTTAATTTTTTTTTTGCTTTCAATTTGGGAATTTGTATTGACACACTTCAAAGGCCCTGATTCTTTCCTCAGCCATATCCCTTTTGATGCTAGCAAAAATCATTCTCTGATCTGTTTTATTCTTTTTTAGGATTTCCATCTCCCTGCTTATATTGCCCATCTGTTTGTTAATGGTGTCCATTTTTTTTTCCTTCAGAATCATTAGCATATTAATTATAGTTGTTTTAAATTCCTGGTCTGATAATCCCAAAAGCTCACACCTGATTCTGGTCCTGAAGCATGTTCTGTCTCTTCAGCCTGTGTTTCCTGTTTCTTTAGACTGTGTTTTTGCTTTGTAATTTTTTGTTGAAAACTGGACATGATGGCTCAGGTAGAAGTAAATAGACCTTAAACTTTTACGTTTATTTGGTGAGGAGGTAGGCTATGTTTACTGTTTGCTGGAGGTGACAAGGCTAAAATTCCTCTGATGTTCCTGTTTTTGCCTCCCGCTATCTTTTTGGGTTTCCCTAGAGCCTTCTAAAATAAGATGTGAAGACCTGTGATTCTTTCAGTTGTATTTCCCGGTATGACACAGGGGCTCTATTGATATCCTGGTGCGGTGCGGGGTGAGGGGAAATGTTCTACAATTCTATTGTGAACAAAAATTCTCTGAACAGGAATTTAGAGGAAAGAGACTTTATGCCAGGGAACAGTTTGTAAACCAGGGAGAAACAGCTTTTGGTGTAAAACGAAGGTATATTCCAGAGCACAAAGAGATGTCTCAGGTTACACAGCAAAAATTCCCTTCCAGGTTTGCAATCAGGTCTGTTTATGATGTCTGTTTATGTCCACAGGAGGGGCTGAAACTCACTTAGTCCTGGTTGGTCAGCATGGCTGAGTTCTGATGGGTTAATATAGCTGAATCCTAATTGATTGATACAACCGACCTCTGATTGGCTGGGGCAGGTAAGTGCTGATTGATTGGTTTCCAAGCCCCAAACCACAAGTCTCTGTTAGCTGTTTCTTTCAAAGGCACGTGTGTGTGTGTGTGTGTGTGTGTGTGTGTGTGTGTGTATTGTGTGTGTAGTGTGTGTGTAGTGTGTGTGTGTGTGTGTGTATGTGTGTGTGTGTTGAGGGGATGATTTTCTGGCCAGTTTGTCTTGGCCCTGCAGCAGTAACTGGTTTGGCTTTATTGTAGAAAGGAAGGCCCTGTGATACTTTTACAACATGTTTCTGAGAACAGAGGTTATGTGACTGCCCTGTCACCCAGCCGTGGCCCCTGGTTCTGTTTTAACTTTGAGCACCTCAGTTAGCCGCAGGGAGTCCATTCGGTCTGCAGCTGAGGGCATACTTTTAACACTATGATTGGGCCTCTGTCTTTTGGTGAGCCTGTGCCCTGGGCTGTGATCTTTGCAAGTACTGAGCTTGTTTTTCCACCTTTAGGTGAAACAGAAAGGCTAAAGAGGGCTGAAGTTGGGTACTTCCCTTCCCCCATGTGAGTTAAACATTGGTAAAATATTTTTCTTTGAGGGCAGACCTTTGTTAGAAGATAAAGCTCTGAGTGTATTTCAAAAAGGTTATTTCTCCTCACTCCCTTCAGGAGACACAAAGGGATTTTTTTCTAGATTTTTCACCCTGAGAAACTGTGGAGCTCCTGGAGGTTAAACTCATAACAGTGTGGGACCCTTTGTGAGGGGCTCCTAAGATACTCTTTTCCTCAAGCTGGACCAAATTCCTATCAGTTTTGCTGGCTCTAGTTTCTTCTTCCAGTAGGCTGTAATTATCTGCATTTTCTTTTCTTCTCCAGTTTTCAGGGCAGTGGTTTAACCTTAATTCGCTGATGACCCTAAGAAGACTTGTTGATTTTCAGCTTGTTCAGGTTTTCTTTTTTCTTGTAAAGATGAGAGCGATGACTTCTTTATTTATGTGTTGTACTAAAACCCAGAAGTTTATACAAATTTTGAAGGTGTATCTTTAGAATTAAATCCTAGAAGTGGCATTAGAATGGAAAGATATATGCTGTTTTGTTCCATATTGCTGAATCCTCCTCCTTGGGTTGTATGTACTGTTTTGCAATTCTACCGGCAATGTGTGAGAATGTTGTTCTAACAGAATGTTGTTAAGCTTTTGATTCTTGGCAATCTAATAGTGAGAATTGGCATCACGATCTAGTTTTATTTTTCCTTTCTCTTTTTATAAGTGAAGTTGCGGATGTTTCCATGTTGAAAGGACATTTGTATGTTGGTTCCTGTGGATTCTCTGTTCATATCATTTGCTCCATCCTTCACATTAAAAAAAAATCAGATTTTGATGTTTTCCTCACAACGAAACAATATATGTTAAGTAAATTAGTATGAGATATATTTTATAAGTTTGTAACTTTTTCCTTTTGGCCATGCAAAAACTATTTGTGTGTATTTAGTTTAAGTGATTTTTATTTTATCTTGGTTCAGAATTATAGTTAGAAAGTCTTTCTTGAATGTAGGTTATACAGAAATTCACCCATATTTTGTTTGAGTAATTGAATAGTTGAAATGTAGATCTTTGATCTATTTAAAGTTTATTTTGTTTTATTTTTTATTTCAAAATATTAAAGAGGTACAAATATTTTTGTCCCGCGGATATGTTGTATAACAATTAAGTCAGGGCTTTTAGTGTACCCATCATGAGAATAGTGTTCATTATACCTGAGAACTAAGTTTGCACCCTTCTTTTTCCCCTTCCTGGATACCAATGACTTACATCTCCATGTGCCTCTAAGTTATTACAGGGTACATGTGGTATTTAGCTCTCAATTATTAGAGAGTGCATGTGATGGTTGCTTTTCCCATTTCTGAGAGACTTGACATAGAATGGTCTCCAATTCCATCAAGTTGTTGCAAAAGACATCATTTCATTCATTTTTGTGGCTGAGTAGTATATACCACATTTTCTTAATCTACTTAGAAGTTGTTGGGTGCTTAGGTTGATTCCACATCTTTGGAATTAGGAATTGTTCTGTAATAACCATTTGAGTGCAGGGGTCTTTTTGATAAAGTATCTTTTCCTTCAGGTAGAGACTCTATAGTGGAATTGCTGGGTTGAATCACAGGTCTACTTTTAGGAATCTCCATATTGGTTTCTAGAGGTTTTACTAATTTACAGTCCCACCAACACAGTACATAAATGTTCCTTTTTTTCTGCATCTGTACTGCCATGTACTGTTTGTTGACTTTTTCATAATGACCATTCTAACAGGGGCAAATTGGTATCTCATTGTAGTTTAAATTTTCCTTTCTCTGATGATTAGCAATGTTGAGCATTTTCCCATAAATTTGTTGACCATTTGTTTAGCTTCTTTTGAAAGACTTCTGTTCATGTCTTTTGCTAACTTCTTAATAGGGTTGTTCATTTTTTCTTGCTAATTTGTTTGAGCTTTTGTGGACTGTGGATAGATATTAGGCCCTTTTTTAGATGTATAGTTTGCAAATATTTTCTCCCATTCTGTAGATGGTCTATTTACTCTGTTGATTATTTCCTTTGCTGTGCAGAAACTTGGTAATTTAATTAGGTCTCTTTTTTTATTTTCTTGTTCTGTATATGCTTTTGCTGTGTTAGTCATAAATTATCTTCCTACATTGTTGTCTAGAAGTTTTTCCTGTTTTCTTTGATAATTTTTAAGAGTTCATGTCTATTCATCATATACAGGCAGTCCTCAACTTACAAACAGCCTACTTGCATATAATTTGTACTTATGAATAGAGGCTATTCCAAGAAGTCCCCGAGTTACAAATATCTGGCTGATGTTCAACTCATACTTGGAGTGGGAGGCTATTAAAGGTGACATATTAAAGGTACATTTACTTGTCACCTGTCCAAACTTACTTGCAAATTCAACTTAATAAACCTGTAGAGCCTGTCTTATTCATAACCCACAGATTGCCTGGATAGTGAGAGATAGGGGCCCTGTTTTATTCTTTTGTATGTGCCTATCCAGTTTTCCCAGTACTGGTATTTGAGTAGGTCTTTCTTTCTTCAGTGTATGTTGTTATCTGCTTTGTCAAAATCTTTTGTGATAGTACTGTGCTGTTTTGGTTATGAAAGCCTTGTATTATAATTTTAAGTCAGGTAATGTGATGCCTCCTTTATTTTTTCTTAAGATTGCTTTGGCTATTGAGTTCTTTTTTGGTTTCAAATGAAGAATAAAATTAGTTTTTTCTAGATCTATGAAATATGATGTTAGTATTTTTTAATAATTTTTTTTACATATATGTGTTTATTAGGTTTCCACTTTTGCCTTCACAGAATTAAAAAGGCTTAATATTTAATAACAACAATGTTTAAGATAAGGACTAGAAACAAAAACCTCGTAAAGAACAAATGAACATAAATACATTCAGAAAAGAAATCAGACGATTGCTGCATCGAAATATTAAGCAATAATAATAATGCAAAGAAAGTAACATTCACATTGTCAGATAAGAATGTGTCTATTATAGAATGCTTTGACTCTGAGGTTCAGTATGGAGTCATCAGTTAAGTACTTATTTTTTTTCCAAAGTCTCAAAAAATAGAAAACTAATATTTATAAATAAAATAAAATAAAAAAAAAGCAAAAACAGATCATGCCAAATCTTATAGACAATAGAAAAAAGAAGAAATACTTCAAAATCATTCTATTTAATCTGGATACACCTGATATTAAAATTGGAGAAAATATATTATGATGTTGGTATTTTTATGAGGATTGTATTGAATCGCTAAATAGGTTTGGGCAGTATGGACATTTTAACAATGTTAATTCAACCAATCCATGAACAGATTATTTTTCCATTTTTTTGGTGTCATCTATGATTTCTTTCATAAATGTTTTGTAATTTTTCTTCTGGAGACCTTTCATCTTCTTAGTGAAGTATATTCCTAAGTTGGTTTTTTTTTTTTTGCAGTTTTTGGTCAGGGCCGGGTTTGAACCCACCACCTCCTGTATATGGGGCCAGCACCCTACTCCTCTGAGCTACAGGCGCCACCCTGTTCCTAGGTATTGTATATTCTCTTCCCTGTAACTGGCATTGAGTTCTTCCTTTCACTCTCTGCTGGACTGTTACCTGTATATAGAAATGCTACTGATTTGTGTACGTTAATTTATAAACTGAGACTTTATTAAATTTATTTATCAATTCTAGGATTTTTGCTGGATTCTTTAGTTTTCTAGGCACAAAATCATGTCATCATCTAACTAGGATAGTTTTACCTCTTATTTCTTGATTTGAATGCTCTTTATTTTTCTGTCTTACCTGATTTCTCTGTCTAGGACTTCCAATACTATTTTGAATAGAAATGGTGAGATTGGACATCTTTGTCTTGCTCCAGTTCTTAGGGGGAATGGAAATGATTTCGACTTATCCCATTAGAAGTTGGCTGTGGGTTTGTCATATATAGGCTTTCATAATTTTGAGGTGTATTTCTTGTATGCCTAGTGTGTTGAGGATTATTATCATGAAGGGGTAATGGATTTTACTGAATACTTTTTCTGCATCTATTGAGAGGATCATATGATAGTTGTTTTGTTTTTATTTATGTGGTTGATCACATTTTTGGATTTGCATATGTTAAATCATCCTTGTATCCCTGGGATGAAATCCACACGATTATGTTGAATTACATTCTTGATAGGCGGTTGAATTGTTTGCTAGTGTTTTGTTGAGAATTTTTGCATCTGTGTTCATAAGGGAATATTTGTAGTTTGTTGTTGTTGTTTCTGTTGTGTCATTTCCTAGCTTCAGTATCAGGGGTTACTTGTTTCATAGAATGAGTTACAGAGGATTTCCTTCTTCTCAATGTTATGGAAAATTTTCAGTAGGATAGGTGTTAGTTCTGCTTTATAGGTGTCATAGAATTTGGCTATTAATCCATCTGGTCTGGGGCTTTTCTTCTGTTTGTCAGGTTTTTTTTTTTTTTTTTTTTTTTTTTTGAGATGGAGTCTCACTCTGTCATCCTAGGTAGAGTGCCATTGTGTCATCATATCTCACAGCAAGCTCAAACTCTTGGGCTCAAGCGATTCTCTTGCCTCAGCCTCCCAGTTATCTAGGACTATAGGCACCCACCACTATGTCTGGCTAGTTTCTCTATTTTTAGTAGAAACGGGGTCTTGCTCTTGCTTAGACTGTTGTCAAACTACTGAGCTCAAGCAATCACCTGCCTTGGCCTGTTTAGGATTTCTATTTTTTTCTGATTCAGGCTTGAGAGGTTGTGTTTCTGGGAATTTATTCATTTCATCTTCATTTTATTGTTTGTGCACATGGAGGTTTTGTATTATTCACAGGTGATATTGTATTTAATATATTTCTTTGGCATTAGTTGGCATATCTTCCTTTTTCATTTCTGATTGAGCTTATTTGAGTTCTTTCTCTTCTATTTATGGTTAATGGGGCTGGTGGTCTATTGGTTTTATTAATGTCTTAAAAAAAGAGTTTTTTTGCTTCACTGAACCTTTTTGTTTGTTTTCTATTTCAATTAGTTCTTCTCTGAGCTTTGTTATTTCTTTGGGTTTGGTTTGCTCTTCTTTTTCTCTTCCTTGAGATGTGGCTTTAGGTTGTTAATGTGTGATCTTTCTGTCCTTTGATGTGTGCATGTAAGGCTCTGAACTTTCTCTGTAGGCCTGCATTTGCAATATCCCATAGATTTTGGTAACTTGTATAGCCTTTGTCATTCAGTTTAAAGGATCTTTTTAACATCACCTCCATCTTAATTTCATCATTGATCCTAGGATTGTTCAGGAGCAACCTGTCTAATTTCTATGATTCCAAGTAGATTCAAGCATTTCTCTTAGAATTGCTTCCTAGATTTATTCCACTGTGGTCTGAGAAGATACACCATTATGTTTTCAATTTTTTTGAATTTATTAAGACTGGTTTTGTGGACTAAGATATGATCAATCTTAGAGAATGTTCCATGTACTGATGGTAAGGATGTATATTCAGTCTTTTTTTGTAGAATGTTCTGTAAATGTCTGTTAGTTCCATTTGTTCTAGAGTCCAGTTTAAATCTAGTGTTTATTTATAGATTTTCTACTTCAGTGGTCTGTCTAGCTCGCTTAGTAGTTGTTAAAGTCCCCAGAAATTATTATGCTACTCTTTTTTTTTTCTTTTTTACTTAGATCTAATACAATTTGCTTTATGAATCTGGTGGATCCTGTTAGGTGCATATATATTTATGATTGTTACGTCTTTGTCTTGAACTGCTCCTTTTCTCACCATATAATGACTATATTTTTCTTTTTCTTTTCTTTCTTTTTTTTTTTTTTTTTTTAACCATTTTTATTTAAAGTCATTTTATCTGATAGGAGAATGGCTGCATCTGCTCACTTTTGGTTTCCACTTGCATGGAATATTTTTTTCCATCCCTTATCTGGGTCTGTGTGAGTTCTTGTGAATTAGATGTGTTTCTTTGAGACAACATATACATGATGTATGTTTTTTCATCCATTTAGCCAGCCAATGCCTTTTAATTGGTTATTAAGACTATTCAGATTCAGTGTTGGTATTGATATGTGGAATTCTGTTCCTGACATCATATTGGATGATCACTTGTTTTTCCCCCTCTTGTGCTATTGTTGTATAAGTGCTGTGAGATTTTACTTTTGAGTATTTTTACACTGGTGGATATTTTTGTGCTGCTCCATATATAATGCCATTCTGAGTATTTCTTGTATGGTAGATCTAGTAGGACAAATTCTTTTAGTGCTTGCGTGTCTAGAAAAGCCTTTACTTCTCCATCATTTATGAAACTTGGTTTTTCAGGATACATGATTTGTGGTTGGCAGTTGTTCTGTGTAAGAAGACTAAGAATAGTGCCCCAATCCCTTCTGGTTGTAAGGTCTCTGCTGAGAAGTCTGCTGTTAGCTGGATGGGTTTTCCTTTGTAGATCAATTGTTGCTTTCATCTCGGGCTTAAAGAATTTTCTCCTTCATTTTGACTTTGGCCAAGTTGATGACCATGTCCAAGAGATGTCTTATTTGCTATGAATCTTCCTGGTATTTGATGAACATATTGTATCTGGATATCTGAATGTCTGATAATACCAGGGAAGTGTTCCTCAATAATTCTCTCAAATGAGTTTTCCGTGCTTTTAGCTTTTTCTCCTCCTCCAGAGATATTTCTCTATTGGGATGCTATAATTCCTGTTGTGGTATGCTTCACATAGTTCCATATTTCTCTGAGTGATTGTTCATTATTCTCTATTCTTTTTTCTACAGCTTTGACTAATGGCTTTAAG
Organism: Loris lydekkerianus; assembly: GCA_963574355.1. Taxonomy (NCBI): domain Eukaryota; kingdom Metazoa; phylum Chordata; class Mammalia; order Primates; family Lorisidae; genus Loris; species Loris lydekkerianus. The sequence continues at coordinate 47,905 of CAUYPK010088866.1, forward strand.
CTCTGAAATTCTTTATTCTTCTTGATCAAGTCTGTTACTGAAACTTTCTGGTATATTTTGAAATTCCCTAAATGACTCTCTGATTTCTTAAAGTTCTATTATATCCTCTTTCTTGTCATTTACCTTTTAAGTGACTTTCTCATTTTTTTATTGATGTCCTGAAATTTTTAATTTGGCTTCTTTGTGTTGGTTTTTAACATTCTCTTCAATCCCATTCATTTTGTTTGCCATCAGTATTCTAAATTTCACTTCTGACAATTTCAACCATTTCCTTTTGGCTGGCATTCATTGCTGTAGCTCCATTGTGATCCCTTGGGGGATGTCAAACTAGCTTGTGTTTTCATGTTATCAGAGTTCTTTTTCTTGTTTCTTTCTCATCTGAAACCTCGTCTCTCAACTCAGAGGAAGTAGGTTTGCTGCACACCTGTTCTTTGCTGGGAACTCAACTACTTAGTGAGAAGACGGAGAGGTTCTTACATGAAGATTTTGTGACCTTTTTCTGGAAGATTGACCTGCCAGGGAAGGGGCAGATTCATTGAGAGCCTGTAATGCAGCTTGTCTGTGTTCTTTCAGTGTCCTGTGATTATCAAAGTCCAAGATGGTACTGGATGATCTTTATAGCCGAGGCCACTATTGGAAGCTCAGAATAGGGCCTGGATGAGTCCTTCTCCACAGAAGCTGGCATTGAGGAAGATTCCTCTGCCTTGCCTCCCTGTGGTAGTGATGGTGGCAGCTGTTTGAGGCTAATTAGGCAATAGTCATGAGCACCAGGGCTGTGGGTGTTCTTGTCAATTGGATCCAGGTGAAATGGCAGGTCAAGGATAGTGGGTCACCATCAGAACATTGGATTTTGGGGACAGTTCCTTTTAGGCAATGGGTGGGAATTGCCAGGGCAGGGCTGTGTGGCCCAGTGTCAGTAACTGGAACCTTGGAGATAGGGCTGTGGTTTCTGATGGAAATAGGGGTGCCTCAGGGACGGGTTCATGGGGGCACATCAATGGTGCTAAAGCCTTGAGACAGAGCCATAGAGCTCATTAGTAGAGCTGGACCCTTGGTGGCATGTCATCGGGCCCAGTGGCAGTAGGAAAGCCTCAGAGCCAGGTCTGCAGGGCTCAGTGGTGGTGTTGGAGTCTAAGGGATGAAGCATGGGTCTCAGCAGTAATGAGGAAGCCTTGGAGTCAGGGCCACAGGGCCCAGCAGTGGTGCTGGAGCATCATGTATGGGGCTGTGGGGCCTAGTGATGGCTCTGGAGCCTAGTGATGGCTCTGGAGCCTTGGAAGGGAAGTCTGGGGCCCAGTGGCAGTGGGAAAGTCTCATATCCAGGGATATGGGGCCTTTTAGTGGTGCCTCGGAGGTAGGGCTATGGGGCCTAGTGGCAGTGGGGGAGATGCAGAACTGGGGCCACAGGGCCAGTCAGCAGTGCAGAAACTGTGGGCACAGAGCTGCAGGGCAAATTGGTAGCCTGGTGATCACAGGGTAAGGCCATGAGGCTGGATCACTAGGCAGCCAGGGCTGGGGCTCTCACTCTGCCCAGGATTTGTGGAGACAGTGGTCTCAGGGTTTCTCAGGTGGTATCTGTGGCACCTGTTCTGTTCAGATAACCTGTGGCATTAGGGGTGCTCGGCTCCCAGTAACAGGGTATGTGAAAGCAACTGCTTTTCCTGTGGCCTGCCCTGCTGGTCAGAGGGATGCAGAGGTGGCTATAGGAAAAGTGCCCTATGTAGGCCTGGCACTCTGGACCTCAGAGCTCAGAAGAGCATCTGTTGCAAATATTCAGGGACAGGAGCCTCTAGGTCCCTGTCGTGTCCAAACTCTGGTGTAGTATCACTGCACAGACACTAAGTAGCTCCCCTTTCAGTCTGGAGGTCTGTGGTAGTGGATGGAGCCCCTTCATGGCTCAGGCTACAGTGCCTACAGTTGTAGTGCAGAGTCCCAGGGTCCTCTCCTTCCCTACATGTGGACACCTCCCCCAGGTATCCTCTGATTTTGCCAAGTGTATCATCTTGTCACTTTCCTCTGAATGTTCCCCATCACTTCTCCTATGCTTCACAATGGTCTTTCCAAGAAGGCCCATCCATAGGTGGGCATTCATCTGCAACTTTTGATTCTCTCCTTGAGAGCAGTGCTCACAGGCTGCTTCTAGCCTACCATTTTCCCTATCTCCACCTAGAGTTTATTTTAATGTGTGGTCTAAATTCTTTCTCCTTATCTATCATCTATGTAAACAAATGAATATTTTGTTTTCTGAAAATAATTTATTAAACCTTTTATGGTAGTCATTTGAGATGTCATATTTTTATACATTAAATGTCAACTGTACACTTGGGTTTACTACATGTTGCTTGATTTTCTATTAATTTCCTTTGGTCTGTCTACATTTGCTTATTTCCGTAGTATTTTAATTACAGTGGTTTTGAGGTATGGTTCCATTGCTGGTATAACTAGTCAGCTCTCCTCTTTTTCTCAGCATTTTTTTACTTGTAGGCATTCTTACATATATGTTTTGTTTTGGATGCAACTTGTCTAATTGCAAAATATAAAACTTAAAGGTATTTTTTATTGAGATCATATGAAATGTGTATTACTTTGGGAGCACCAACATTATGAATGCTGTTGAGTCATTAAATCTGTATTTGTTTCCTGTTAGCGCTGTAACAAATTACCACAAATTTAGTGCTTGAAACAACAAAAATTTGGCTCAGCGCCCATAGCACAGTGGTTACGGTTCCAGCCACATATACTGAGGCTGGTGGGTTTGAGCCCAGACCAGGCCTGCTAAACAACAATGACAACTGCAACAGGAAAATAGCCAGGCATTGTGGTGGGTGCCTATAGTCCCAGCTACTTAGGAGGCTGAGGCAAGAGAATTGCATAAGCCCAAGAATTTGAGGTTGCTGTGAACTGTGATGCTACAGCGCTCTATTGTGAGTGACATAGTGAGACTCTGTCTCAAAAAAAAAAAAAAAAATTATTATCTTACAATTTTGGGGGTCAGAAGTCCAAAATAAGACTTATTAAAATCAAGATGTCAGTGGAGTTGCATTGCTTCTCGAGACTTAAGGGTGAATCCCTTTTCTTGCCTTTTTCTTCTTTGTTGCCTTGTGGGCCCTTCCTCCATCCCTTAAGCCAACAGCATAAGCATCTCAAGTCTTAGTCTCTCTCTCCTTCTTCCTCCCTCCTTCTTTTTAACCTCTGAGTTTGTAGATACACTGGCTTTTCTGTCTGTGTACCTCCTGCTTCCCTCTTATATATATAAGGATCTTTGTGATTAAATTGGACCCACCCAGATAATCTGGGCTAATCTCTGCATCTTTGTACCCTAAATATGATTACACCTGCAAAGTCCCCTTTGCCATGTAAGACCCCATATTTACAAACTCTGGGAGTTAGGACTTAGGAATCTTGTGTGGGGAAGGGGTATGAGGAGCTATTATTCTGTTTACCATACTGTCCAAGAAAAAGTGATGTTTTTCCATGTTCCAGTTTATTTTTGTGATTATCAGGACTGCTTTCAATTTTTCTTCATATATATTAAGCCTAATCTCTGACTTCTTAAATGCTTTTATAAATGGATTGCTCTTCCTTGTTATATTAAATTGATTATTCACTGAATGGATAAAAGCTATTGGTTTGTTATGTTCATTTAATATTCTACTATCTTACTGATGTGTTTTATTGTTGAGGTTGATTGTCCTTTGACATATACCTTTAGGTACATTATCCCATCAATGAGAATAGTTTTAACTTCTTTTCTAATTCACAGGTCAAAAGAGTTTCTCTTATCTATTGCATTGGCTAGTGCCTTTAATACATAGCAGGCAAACTTGCCTTGCTTTAGACTTTAGAGGGAATGCCTCTGGGGTTTCTCCACTGAATGTAAGTCTAGTTTCAGGACTGACATATGCACTTTAAAATTGTATTTAAGAGCATCTGTCAATTCTTATGAAGATTATTTCTGGAATTTTATTTAAGGTATTCTCAGGATCTTTGAAGAAAATCATATTTATTTTCTCTTTGCCTCTATTAGTATGATAAATTATACCAAGAGATTTCTTAATATTGATCTATTCTTTTGTGCCTGGAATAAGTCCTAATCATGATGATTCTATTTTAAATGTGATCTTTAAATCTGTTGCCTAATATTTATATTCATAAATAAATGACAATACTTATAAAGGACATTGGTTTGTAATTTTAGGGGGCAGTACTATCTTTCCCAGATTTTGATAGTCATGTCATTTCTGCTTCATTAACAATTTTATTTCCACTCCTTTTTCTATGTTCTGAATCAATTTAAGTCGCATTAAGATTTTCTGATCTTTGGAGGTTTGGTAGAAGGTACCTGTGAAATCATCTGAGCCTGATATTCCTCTTGTAGGGTGGTGATATGATGACTTTCTATGTTTCTTCTGTGGAAATGGTTTTATGTAAGCTTTCTGTTTATACTGAGGTCAAATCTGATAAATTGCATTGTTCAAGAAATTTATCCACTTCATTTGGACTTTTAGTTTGAGAAGACAACTAATCTCTTATGTTTACTTCCTTTGTTTCAATAATTATTTAGGCATTTTGATTATTAGTTTTTATATTTGTGCTTTGTCTTTTAGGTAACATTTACTCTTTACCTTTTTTTTTTTTGTACTACAATGTTCAGCTCCGTATATTGAATGTTTATAATGTTGTCCAATCATTACTGCTCTCTTTCTTCATAACTCTCTTCATCTTATAAAACCCAAACTTTATACTGATTATACAATAATGCTCCGTTCCTCCTTTCCCCCCTCAGCCTCTGGCATCACCATCCTCCTTTCTGCCTCTATGATTTTGACTACTCTATCAAGCAAAATCATACAGTATTTGTCTTTTTGTAATTGGCTTGTATCACTTAGCATAAAGTATATCCATGTGGTAGCATATAAGGTCAGACCATTAAGTTGGTGAACACATCCTAGAAAAAGTGTTATATAACTCATTGCTGAATATCATTACCATCACCTTTGAGGGACTTCTCTTGAGAAGCTATGCACTGATGCCAGCACCTAGTCCACCCTTCACAGCAATTTTGGAACTCTTTTTCTGGAATGGCCATCATAGCTGTCATCATATGAAGCTCTGATAATTAAGTTTGTGAGGATTTTTGTATCTATGCTTATGAAGGATATTGGGCTGTAGTTTTCTTTCTTTTTTTTTTTTTTATCATGGTCTTTCCTAGGCTTTGGTATTAGGGTGATGCTGCTTTCATAGAATGAATTAGGGAGGATTTCCTTCTTGATATCATGGAACAGTTTCAGTAGGGTAGGTACTAGTTCTTTGTAGGTCTGGTAGAATTCTGCTGTGAGTCCATCTGGTCCAGGGACTTTTGCTGTAGTTGTTGTGGAGAGATTTTTATTAAAGTTTCATTCTTACTACTCATTATTAGTCTTTCTATTTCTTTTCTTTTTCTTTCTTTATTTCTTCCTGATTCAAGCTTAGGAGGTGTGTGTTTCCAAACATTTATCCATTTCCTCTATATTTTCTAGATTGTGCATGTAGAGATATTTCTTAGTATTCACAGATGATATTTTGCATTTCTTTGGTATTAGTTGTCATGTCTTCTTTTTCATTACTGATTGAGCATATCGGAGTCCTTTGTCCTATTTTTGGTCATTATAGGTAATGGTCTATTGATTTTATTTACCCTTTCAAAGAATCAACTTTTTGTTTCTTTGATCCTTTTTGTTGTTTTTTATTTTCCATTTCATTTTGGTCTGCTCTGAGCTTTGTTATTTCTTTTCTTCTGCTAGCTTTGGGTTTGTTTTGGTCTTCCTTTTCTACATCTGTGAAATGTGATATTTGGTTGTTAAGTCGTGATCTTTCTGTCTTTTTTGTATAGGTATTTAATGCTATGCTCTTAGCACTGCTTTTCCTAGAGCGTCTTGCTCTGTCACTCTGGTTAGATTGCAAGGGTGTCATCATAGCTCACAGCTACCTCAAACTCCTGGGCTGAAGCAATCCTTTGGGCTCAAGCAATAATTTAGCTTCAGCTTCAGGTGCACACTATGATGGTCAGCTAAAATTTTCAATTATTTTATTTTATTTATTTATTTATTTTGTTGTTGTTGTTGTTGTTGAGATGGGGTTTCACCCTTGCTCAGGCTGGTTTGAACTTTTGAACTCGAGCAATCCTTCCACCTTGGTGTCCTAGAGTGCTAGGATTACAAACATGAGTCACTATGCCTAGCCATTTGGGTATTTCTGAGAGTTCCTCTTTCAATTCCTTTTAGTTTTATTCCATTGTCATTTGAGAAGACGCATTATAGAATTTTTATTTTTCTGAATTTGCCGAGACTTGTTTATGGCTTAAGATATGATCTGTTTGGGAAAATGTCCTATGTCCTTATGAGAAGAATGTATATTCTGCAGTTTGGGGGGTAGAATGTTTTGTAAATGTCTGCCGGGTCCAAATGTTCTAAAGTCCCGTTAAGTCTAATATTTCTTTGTTAATTATTTGCCTAGATGATTTTTCTAGTTCTGTCACTTGTGTGCTGAAGTTCCAGGCTATTATAATGTTGCTGTTTATTTCTTTGCTTAGATTTGATAGAATTTGCTTTATGGATCTGGGAGCTCCTGTGTTAGGTGCATATGTATTTATGATGTATCTTCATGCTGAATTGCTCCCTTTATCATTATATAATGACTATCTTTTTTAAAAAAAATCATTATTGGTTTAAAGTCTGTTTTACATTACATGAGAATAGCTACTCCTGCCCACTTTGGGTTTTTGTAAAGATTTGCATGAAATATTTGTTAGTCGAATGGATTTATGGAGACAACCTATATTTAGGGAGTGTTTTTTTAATCCATTCAGTCAATCTGTATCTTTTGTATGGAGCATTATGTCCATTTATGTTTAATGTTAGTATTGGTATGTGAGATACTGTTATGTTCATCAAGTTAATTGTTGTCTACTTGCTTTGTTGTTTCCTTTCTCTCTTTTGTTATTGTTTTATAAGAAGGGTGAGTTTAACTAAATTTCAGGTGTTTTTACACTAGTGATATCAACTGTTCTGTTCTATGTAATGCTTGCCAGCATTTCCTGTAGGGCAAGTCTCGTGGTGACAAAGTCCTTTAGTGTTTGCTTATCTGGGAGAGACTTTATTTCTCATTCGTATGTGAAACTTAGTTTTTTAGGATACAAAATTCTTGTCTGGAAGTTATTCTGTTTAAGAAGACTGGAAGGTAATACCTCTTCTGACTTGTAAGGTTTCTAACATTAGTCTGCTAGGTTCTCCTTTATAAGTTACTTGTTGCTTCATCTTGCATGCGGTAGGAGTTTTGTCTTCGCCTTGACTTTGGCCAGATTGATGACTATGTGCCTCGTTATGTCCTCTTTGCCATGAATCCTCCAGATGTTAGATGCCCTTCTTTTAGCCAGATGTCTAAGTCTCTAGTGGGGAAATTTTCCTCAATTATTCCCTCAAATAGGTTCTCTGTGCTTTTTACTTCTTATTCTCTCTTGGGATACCTATGATTCTTGTATTTGTTTGCTTTACAAAGGTGTCTGGGTTTTTTTCCCCCTCTGCTTCACATTGGAACAAGAAGAGTTGCCTTGTGCCACAGATAACACTAATGAAAGCTAATTACAAAAAAAAAAAAAAATCTGTGCATGCTTTCTTTCTGTGATATACATTATCACAGATAAGCAAAAAATGTCTTCACAAAATCAGCATGCATCCTGCAGGCTTGATACCCCTTCCACAGTCCCACATTCATGCATTTTTCCTGGTTGTTTTTTTCTATATTTTTGACTCATTGGGTTAATTTGAAAGTTTGGTCTTCAATCTCTAAAATTAATTCTTCTATTTGGTCTAGGCTGTTATTAAAACTTTCTATTGCATTTTGAAATTCACTAAATGACTCATTTCTATAAATTCTAATATATCTTTTCTTATATTATCTATCTCTTTAGTCAATTTTTCATTCATGTCCCAAATTATTTTGGGTTCTTTGTATTGGCTTTTAACATTCTCATTAATCCTGTTGATCTTACTTGTCATCTGTATTCTGAAGTCCAAATGTGACATTTCAAAAATTTCCTTTTTGTTGTAGTCCATTGCTGGAGAACTATAGTGATCCTTTGTGGGTGTCAACACAGCCTGTCTTTTTCATATTGCCAGAGTTCTTATGCTGGTTCCTTTTTATCTTCTGTCCTCTCAAGTCAGATAGCTTTGTAGTATACTTGTTCTTGTCTACTGGACACTCTCTTGCTCTGTGAATTTAGGGAGAGGGCTCTGCATGGCATGCTTGAGCCCTGCTTTGGAAGACTCATCAGAGGGGAGGATGCACTGTGAGCCTTCAGGACTCCTGCTCTCCTGTGTCTCTCAGTTCCCCTATTGTCATCACAGACAGTTGACAATATGAGCGATCATCCTAACCAGGTCCAGTGGGCAGTGGTGTTTTTGGCTCATAGCAGCTTAAGTGTTGTGCTTCCCTGGTCACCTGTTGGCAGGAGAATGAGTGGCACTCACTCAGGGGACATATGAGAGCACCTCACCTTTTTGCTTCCTCCCTGGCCTAGAAGGAATGAGAGGGAAGCAGGAGCTATGGATCTAACCCCAGAGTAGAAGTTGTGCTCTAATGCTAAGAGCTCAAAACACACCAGCTGCAGCACCTAGGGTTCATAAGCCAGTAGGAGCCCACTGTTCCTTCTCTCTACGGCATTGCCACTGCAGTCTCCAGTCAGCTCCCTGTGTCAGTCCGTCAGCCTGCTCTGGTGGAGAGGTCCTCCTGCCCCTCACCTTGCAGTGCCCATAGGGAAAGTGTGGGGTCCTAGGAGTCTGTATCCCTTTTCCAAAAGGAAAGTGCCCACACTTGGAGTTGCCCCACTTCCTCCTCCTTATTTTTGGAACCTCCTGTAACCTCTATTTTATTTCCAGTGCTCTCTCTTAGATGATTTATCTGAAGGTGAATATTCATTCACCACTTTCAGTCCTCTCAATGAAAGCAGCTTGTGCAGGCCACTTCTAGTCTGCAATCTTGGGCCATTCTGTTATTAAATTTTAATGTCTGTAGTCCCCTCCATATTTACATGGGCTTCTACTCTTGGATTGTAAGACTTAAATGATATCCTTTGCCTCTTTCTTACTGTGTATATATCAATAAATGAGTTTATTCTCCTTCCCTCATTTTTTCCCTTCTCTAACCCTTCCCTTCCCTTCTCTTCTCTTAGTTATTTTATTTTTGCTTTGTAACATTTATACACTATTTTGTACTCTTATCTCCACTATTGTTTTAGCTTTAGTTCTTCATTTAAATACATTTAATGCCCATGATTCCCAGTCATCTACTGTTGTTAAAACTTATTCTGTAGTAAATCCCTCACAAGGTCTATAAACATAGTGTTCCTTGACTTCTTATAAGCTTAAAGTAAGTTTTCTAATACTATTAATAGTATGCATCATAGAATTGATTGGTCTAGGTCAAATTTCATAGGTGCATGTTCTTAGTCATTATTTCTTTAAGTTTTTCTTATTCTGCATTTTCTCTTCTTGGATCTTCTGGTATTCTACTCATACTGTTGACATTTCTCCATTCATCTTAAATATTCTCTCTCTTTTTTTTTTTTTTTTCCAATTACTATTATTTTTTGTTCTTTCAGTTTTAATACTGTCTTTTTTACTTAACTTCTAGTTCATGAGTCCTTTTTTTGTTTATGTCCATACTGCTGTTACGCCCATTCAATGCAGTCTTCATTTTAGATCTTGTATTTTCATTTCTACTTTTTTTATTTAGTTGTTTTATAGTATCCATGTTTATGTTAAAATGTTGTATGACTTCATTCATCTTATGTTTACATTGGATTTGTTAGCATTTTTATTATTGTGCTTTTAAAGTCCTTGTCTGTCCTCTGGGTCATCTCTGTGTCTGTTTCTATTGACTATTTTCTCTTTTGACCATGTGTGTCTTTTTCATTCTTTTTTTATTTTTGTAAGTTTTTATTTGGAGGACATTTCATATAAATGATAAGGAGGAATGAAAGTAAATATAAACATATATATACATTTTTATTTTTATTTTTTTTTTCAGAGAGGAGCATATTCTCTCTTTTCAAGAGCTGCATTTGAACTGGGTCTGATCATTGTCATGGTTTTAGTTTGATTTGTTTCATCATTGACTTCAAATATTTTGAATATGTATGATATCAGGACATTTCCATCAATGATGCCTGAGCTTAGAGAACAAATATAAGCTTTCCGAGCTGTGGGATATCTCTCCTTGATTTATAGAAAAACTGCCTGTCTTTTGTGTCTCTGAGGAGTTTTCTTTGCTCATGAGTCTAGCTCCTTTTTTTCTGATCTTGTAGATATAATTTTCATCCCTATTATTCCACCCTTGGGTCTTCTTAAGGCAGCAATTCTTTCCTCTTTAAAGACCTGGTAGAAATAGAGGGGGTCCTTTCAGCTCTTCTGCCTCTTGCCAGTCTTTGGTAGTTGAAAGCTTAAAGTGCTTTGGGGTCCTTTTTCAGCTTTTCCTCTTCACTCCAATCTCTCTTTGGTTACAATCTGGAGTGCCTAAGGTGCTTGTTATTTCAGCAATTCTGCTTACCTTCAGGCTAAGAGCCTAGAGTGCTGCTGTTACTTGCCTCTCAGCTCTCCTGTTATATCCCTACCCTGATTTCAAATGGCATATGCCTTTGCATTTGGTGGTGGTCTCCTCTGTCTCTTAACAGATCTCTCTCAGCTCTCCTTTGTCCTTTCCTTCAGAATATATTCTGATCCTCAAAGTTGTGAAGACCAATGGGATTGGTGGGTGAGTGAAGTCTTGCTCTATGTTGGTGGCTCTTTAGGGTTCTAATATATTATGACCATTAAAAGTTCTTTAGAATTTCCTTAGATGTTCTTCTTACCACACTTTGGTGAATTTCTACTATTCTTAACATTTCACCAAGGATAAAAGTAGTCAGGATTCTCTTCTCTTCAATAAAGGAATCCTAGTTTTCTGGAATTTATTTTATGTTTTTGTGTTCTCTTTCTATGATGGGTTTTAAAATCTATGATTTTGTAGCTGATCTGGCCTATTTTTATGGTTAGGCTAAGAGTGATAATCTTACAAGATTCTATATTCAGACTGGAAATGGAAATCACAATTTTCTATATGTTTTTTATTTCTAGCTTCAAAAAATTTTGTTTTCAAATATTCAAGCCAGAAAACTTCTTAAGAGACATATTAAAGTGTTTTAAATTTAGATAAATCTTAGATTCCAGAATGCAGAGTGAACACATTTATTTTTATTTAAATTTAAATAATATAAAACCACATTTAAAATGATTTTAAAAGAGTAAAATGACGAACACCTCTCCCCAGCATACACATGCACACACAGACACATAGGAGTAAAATAGAAGGTTGTAGGAGTTCTACTTGCCAGAGAAAAATTCCAACACATTTCTGTAAGATGGAAAACCAAAGACGTCATGATGAGGAAGCAGTGGAGGGGGGAAGCTGAAGCTGAGAAAACCCACCCAAGTGGTTTTTACAGTTAGGGAGTGTGTCTCCCATTCAGTGCCCCAGACAGTCTTCTGAAGGGGACTAGGTCGGCAGCAGGAATTATAGTGGAAACAGAATTATGAAAGTTTTGAGATACACAAAAATTGGCAAACATAAAATCTATGTGAAGAGAAACAAATGAAGCCCTCACAGCAACACTGATAAGGCAAACAACTTGAAACTTGAATGGATGAGTCACAAAGGATGCTGTCAACTGTGTTCCTTGGAAGTAAAATAACAGGCCATAACAGAGTCTGCTTTAACACTGTCATAATGACCCATGAAGATATGGAACAGCTGACACACTCCATACCATCCTTCTGCTTTGAACCTACCCAAAGAGAAGTTTGTGGCATGATCCAGGCCAAGAAAAAAAAATCATACTTTTTTTTCCTATAAAACTATCAGAACTAGGGCAACTGATATAGTTGTGGGTACTCTGAAAAAAGCAAACAAACCCCTCTTGTGTTGTGGTATTTAAGGTTTTAAGGATAATGACTATCTATCTGTTCAATCTCCTTAGGATGACAGTTACTATTCCAGTATACCCAGCCAAAATCTGTAGCTACTCTGAAAAAACCCCTCTATGTAGTAGTATTTAAGGTTTCAAAGATAACAACTATCTACCTGTTCAGTCTCCTTAGGATGAAGGTTACTATTCCAGTATACCTAGCCCAAATTCTTCCAATTGCCACACTTTAAATAATGAATGAGAAACCAAGTGTTTTGGTAATCTATTTATTGTTTCCTATCAGACAACTTTAAAACTCAGTGTCTTAAAATAATAATAACTTATTATCTCTCATGGGTCTCTACATTGTCTGGGTTTTCCAGGTATTCAGTGGGATCTCTCATGCAGTTACAATCAGATGGCAACTGGGGCTCCACTGGGTTGGGTGTCCAGGATGCTTGTCACTCACATACCCAGTGTTCTGCTACTCCTTGGCCTTTTTCACTCTATGTGGCTTGATTTTCTCAGAACATGGTAGTCTAAGGGTAATCACACTTGTAATCACACAGAACCTGGTTTTTAAGAGGAAGAAAGCACAAGATACTAAACCAGAAACCATCACAGTGTACTTCAGCCCTTTTCTATTGGTCAAAACAATCACAGGGTCTTTCCAGATTCAAGGGGGATGACAGCCTCTACCTCTTGATGGAGGTATGTATTTACTACCTTGCAGAAGAGCATTTGGGACATAAGATGTTGTGGCCATTTCTGGAAAAGATAATCTATCATGTTAATTATAACACTCCCTTGAGAAAGCCTGCATGAATGACTAAAATAAATAAATAGAAAATTGATGATCTTTGAGAAAACGAGGACAATTCAACTAGTGGAAAAGTCTTTAAAAACAAAACAGAACAAAATCTCAATACTTTTATTAGCATCTCTCAGGGAAATACAAGATACAGCTCCAGATCAAACCAGTATTACATCCACAGGTGAAAAAAAAAGTGGGTATTACAAGAAAGAAATGATTAGAAAATAGGAAAGAACTTAGGAAATTCAAAAATTAAGTGCTGAAATAAAAGAAATGATGATGATGATGATGATGATGATGATGATGAAGGATTGGCTCAACCTGAATAGAAATAAGCAGTTTTCTTTATTTCTTCTTGATGATTTTATTTCCTTTGCTGAGAAAGGAGCAAATTTACATTTTGGAATTTATGTTAGGAGTTTAGTGTGAAAAACCTAAGTTAAATGACCCTGTATTTCCAATTTACTCATCTTATATTTCAAGGGCCCTTATAGATTAGGGTTCTGGGCTTCTGTGTTTTATGCCACTCCCATTCCTTCCCAGAGCCTGTTGAGTTAGGGAACCCCACTCAGTACTCTGCTCACTACCATAATGAGATGTGTATGTTCATAAAATCAAGCTCTGTATCCATATAAAAATCAAGCTAAGCTATATCAATAGCAAATAGCCCTGAGTAGGGAAAAGTCATGGGATGACAGTGGGCAGCCATTGAAGTCTCAATAAAAGGGTATAGGCCAGTCTAACACTCTGACCCAGTTGGTAAGAGAGAAAACGGCTGTAGGCTGATTGTGAAATGTGTACTTTTTGATGCACATGTGGGGCACCATAACATTTTACACTCTCCAAATATCACCCATTTGCCTTTAGAGAGTATATTACTTTCTTGTGGCTGTGGTTACAAATGATCACAAACTTGATGGTTTAAAGCCACAGAAATTTATTTTTTCACAGTTATAGAGGCCAGAAGACCAAAATCTAATGTTGACAGAGTAGAGCTGCATTCTCTCTGGAGGCTCTGGGGAAGAATCATTCCTTGCTTATTCCAGTTTCTGGTGGCTGTTGGCATCCCTTGGCTTGTGGCTGCAGCACTCTAATCTCAGCCTGTATCTTTACTAATCTTCTCCTCTGTGTCTTTTCCCCTTCTTTCTGTGTTATCTTTCCATTTGCCTTTCTCTTATAAGGACATTAGCCATTGGATTTAGGACCCACTTGGATAATCTGGGACAATCTCATCACAATATCCTCAACTTAATTATGTAAGCACCCTTGTTTTCCAAATAGGGTAATATTCAGTCTTTCAACTTGCATAAGGTAGTAGGTAGGTTTTTATGATTAGAACGTAGTCATATTTCGGGGGGGATTACATTTAATCATGACAGAGAAGTCCCTTGAAGCATGGAGACTTGAGATATTCTTATGAATTCCTTATGCAATTCCTGCTGACTCTGTCCTGCTGGCTTAGCTTGACTCGAACTACCTGAACTTCATGTGTGTAACCGTGTGCCTACATATCTGATCTTTTCTTGTAATCTAGAGCACCAGGGAAGGTGACCTGATGGGGAATTTAAAAGCTCCAGATCAAACCAGAAGGGTGAAATTTTGCCATCACTAAATGGGCTGTTCTCTCCAAAGATCTGTGTCCTTGCCTCATTACGCCAGATTGTTAAAGTTTGGCTCTCAAGGCACTCCTCAGCAGGCTGAATCTGAGATGGGGATTTCTTCACTTAGCAAAGAGGATTAATATTTCATAACAAAAGGTAATTTATTCAATTATATGCAAAAGACATAGTAGTAGTAATGGCATGTATAAAGCGTGCTTATTTTTGTTTATTTTATCATATGTTTAATTCTTATGAAAACACTAGTAGCTCTATTAAGTACCTTTTGGAGAACTTGACCACTTCCAGAATGAATTGAATTGTGTTAATTAAATACACTTGACTTTGATGAAACTGAAACCTGATAGGCTTTCAAGGAAATGAGGCTTAGCAAGCTTTAGTGAATTTTAATAGATAGTGGATGGGATTAAATATGGGATCAAGCAGCTCTGGTTTTCATCAATTGGAATGGCAAGAAGACACCAGCCACCTTGCCCACCTGGCAGGGAGATTTAAGAGTTCATATGACCAAGCAAAGAGTATGTTCACAGTCCCCCAAAAGTTCTTTTTATGATCCTGGTCAAAAAAGCCTAATTATCCCACATGTAGGACTAATTTATTACAAATAAAAAAATGACATTTTTAATTATCGCAACAAGATGGAGCACAGTGCTAACAATGGAGATGAAACAGAACAGAAAAAAATATAAAGTCTTTAATTCAGAGTTAATTGCAAACTGTAGGATTGGTGATAGCTGGCTTTGCAGTTATTCGTGTAAAACTAGGGCATCAGAATAATCACAGTCTCACACTTAAACAAGAATAATGGAACTACATAAAATATTGACCTTGTCTTTGCTGTGGTAATAGAAGAATTTTTGCTCATAGTATGATCCAGTCACTGCTAAGATGAAGTTGGAAGCAAATTGCATGTGGGTTACACATTTCAGAAGTCATGGGTGACTGGAGAACACTCCAACTAAAGTTTAGGGAGGGGCATGGAAGCCATGACATATTAGGAATAGTTGAAAGAATGGGGCATTTTTTCTAGAAAAGAGAAGATATAGCTTAAGAAGGAAATAATGCCTATTTTCAAATACATGTTGAGTATCCCTTATAGGAAATGTTTAGGACCCAAAGTGTTCGGGAGTGTTTTGGATTTTGGAATATTTGCATTACACTTACTAGCTCAACATACTTAATCCAAAAATACAAAAGCCATAGAGCTCCAGTGAGCATTTCTTTTGAGTGTCATGTCAGTGCTCAAAACCTTTTGGATTTTGGAGCATTTTGAATTTTGGATTTTCAAATTAGGGATAACTAACCGGTATCATGGAGGCAACAATTAAATATATTCTCTCTTACTCCAGTGAATAGATACAAAAAATTATAGTGTATATAATTTCTTTTGAGATGAGAGAAAAACAGCTTGAATTAGTTCAGGTATCCACCACAAAAAGCTTTTTCCTTAAGGACATGGTTCCCAGCAGTTTCTAGGTTCCTATCACCTTAGATTTACCACCATAAAGGAAGAAAATTCTTCCCTCAACTAGTGTATGGAAAATAATTCCAAAGAAGAGCTCTGATTGGCCCAGCTTAAATCATATGTCCACCTCCTGTGGTCAAGGTGCTGGCATGATGGCTTAGACCGACCAAGAGTCCACTGTCTGTGGATTCATGTAAGACAATGGTTGGCTTACATGGTTCCCATTCAGGACCTAGGTTGTAGGAGAGGGATGCAGTTGACTAGAAAAAATGACTCCCTTTATGGAACAGAGGAATAGTGAGGGATAAGCAATTAATCCTCCACTGCACAAAGAGTTGTTTGGTATAGATTAGTTTGTGTAATGGAGGACCATTTTAAGGCTGGGGACTTTTCAAGTATTTTTCCCAGGTATCCCTGTAAGTCTTCCTTAGTGAACCTACTACACAGCTTAACAACAGACTGCCAGGGACCCCAAGGAAATGGTGTCCTGCTGCACACCCATCATTCACCAGTCTGTCCCCTTGTCTCACCCTAGCGGAACATCCTCTTGAGTCTGGAGTCTTCAGCTCTCCCGGTTCCAACCCAGTGTCTCCAGACTATGATTCTGTTCATATTCACGGGTCTCCTTGTTTAGTAGCTTCTCACCTGTCACTCAGTGGCCAGCCTCTGTCCTCACCCCTCCCCAAACTCCTCACCACCAGCTCTCTTCCAGCTGCATGAGTTGGTCCTTGGGTTTCCTCACAACATGTTCTGGTCAGAGCTCAGCCGCAGTCTTGGCGGGACCCTCTACGGGTGTCTGGACTGCTCTCTGAGCAGCTTTCTCCTCTCTGTCCTCTGCCCTTGAGCTCCAGCTGCCACAGTCTCCCCACCATCTAAGCTCTGCCTCCTCAACACAGTCCTCTGGGCTGTGTCTTAACTTCCCTCCCTGTGCATGGAGTCAAATCTCTCTTCAGGCAGAAAGTGAGGGCAATCCTAGGGTTCACCATTCTCCTTCCCACTTCTCAGAGGTCGCTGTCCTTCATTGTCTGCTGTCTACCGTCTTGGACACTGTTGTTTCATACATTTTGTTGTTTTAAATTATTTTTTTCTGGTGAGAAGGTAAATCTGCTCCTTGTTACTCCATAGTGACTAGAAGTGAAATATCACAACCAAATGTTAGTTATTTTAAAAAATATTCTTGAAGTATGGCATATTCTCTTACAGTCTCCTCTGCTCCTAGGGCTCTGGAGCTTTCTATTAAAAGTCAGAAGAAATTAGAACATCACCCCCTTTTAGTAGTTCGTTCAAGCCATAGGACTGTATTTTCTCCAAGTGGAAGAAAGTTTCCTTTCAACTGACCACTTCTCCGTCTTTCCCTTGCTCCTGCTTCCCTCATTCCAAATAAGTTCTTCAAAATAAGCAGTTTGTTTGCATGTGTTCACTGCTTACTCTAATCATAATAACTCCAGCCCAAAGGATGAACTATAGATTGTTTTCTTTAAAAAGCCGAGAGGTACCAAAAAAAGGCAGTTTTTATCAGAATAAAAATAAAATGTGTTATAGAGGCTCAAGCAGTAAGAAAAATAGTCATTATTTGCTGCAAAAACTGTAATTGTGTGGACCCATGTTAACTTTAATGGCAAAGAAAAAGTGACACCAGACTTAGGAGGGAGTGTGGGGAGAGAGACTACACGCCTCCCTCAATTCTTTCCTTCCACCCTGCCTTCATGGATGTATGCCTGACAGAGCCAGGCTAAAACTTTCTTTTAACTATGACCACTGTTTCACACTAGGCAGGAAAATTACATCAAAAACTGACCAAAATGTTAATGACTTACCTTGTAATAAAATCAGTTTCTTAAAAGCATCTAATAAACTACAACTTCAAACAACTTTTAAATTTTTGGGTAATTTGAACTACACTTTGAATGAAGGGCTTGCTTTTCTGTGTAGATAAGAATCATTTGTAATTAGCACATCAATTACTTGTATGTAAATGACTGTTTCCAAAGCAACAGTGAGTGGCTCATTAATTTAAATAGTCTTCTCATAAATCTGTTTTAACCTCGCTGTTATTTTTTTTAAATATATACAGCACTTATAAAAGTAAATTTCAGCTTAGGCCACTGATGAATTATCATAAATTATAAGTGAGTAAGGTCCAAATTAATGAGGCTTTCCTATAAATTCATCTAGGGAGATAGTAGGCTGACTTGTCCCGGGAGAGAGCAGATGTGCAGTTGGCAGGAAGGCCCCTGAGAAATGGTATTTATTGAAAGCTTTAAGGCACTCAGCTAAGTACTTTACATGCATGATCTCATTTAATGCTCCCAACAATACAATGATTTAGGTGATTCTCCCCATTTCAGATGATAACACAAAGGTTCAACATGGCTTGATAATCTGACCAAGATGCAGTTGTAACAAGTGGCCATGCAGAGATTTAAACCTAGGTCTGCTGAGTGATGAGGTTCCTGATCTTCAGCGTGGGGCATGTGGCATGTCTGGGCTACCCCTGCAACCCCACATGCCTCTCCCAGGCCACACACGCTAGCACTGCGTTACTCTTTCTGCCTTCTCCCCCACACAGCAGCCCTCCAGATTTTCTATCCATCCTGGCAGCCTCTTGGGACTTAGTCTCTTGAGGCTCATTCAAGCCCATTGCCAAAATGGAGAATCTAAATCAGTGGGGTTGATTGGCTGTGGAACACCAAGGAAAGTGTTATGTCTTTTGTGAAAATGGCAGTTAAGCCTCTGAATAACAGCAATAGAGGGTATTGGAGACGGTTTGAAAAGGAATTTTGTTGGCTGATTTATAACCAACTTTTGAAATGAAATTTAATATATCTAGGAAGATGTATGAGCCTTCCAGGGCTTGTTATGTGAATTGTTTGTAACTGATTTTTTTTTCCCCCCAGAGAGTCTCAGTTTTTTTTTCCCCCTGTATATTTCATGTATTCTTGGAAAATGAGCTCTAGGAATGGGAGTTCTTGGCTAGCCTCCTTTGTCTCTTATTTCTGGGCAGATGCCAACATTTCGTGTTAGCTGGGAGTCCCTCTTATAAGGAAGGGGAGAGGTGTGATGGAGCTCGGGAGACTGGGACTCTAGTCTTTCCTGCCTAGATATGTGACTGTAGGCACCCCTGAGGCACAGGGAGGAGCTAGTGGTCCTAGGGTAGAAATCAAGATGTCACCTCAAATCAAAAACAAACAAACCAAAAACCCACTGTGGCTAGAATATAATAAAAATAGTCCTTTTTATGTAGGGTCTTATAGGCCATGGTTAATGTTTTGAATTTTATTCTGAATGCAGTGGATATTTTAGATATTCAGGCTGCCTGGTGAAGAATGAAGTGTCAAATGAAGTGTGCCTTAGATGAGAGGGGTCACTCTCTGGGATTGAGGTAAACAGGGGCCTTCGCAGTAATCACTCAGAATCTGAAAAGGTTCAAGAGCTACTGCCGACAGATCTTACTGATGCATGAGGAAGAGAGGTGAGGAGAAGGGAAGAATCAACTGGGATTCTCCCCTAAATTATCCATGTATAACTCAGACCCATAAACAAACAAAACTCCTAAAATGCTATAGAAAACTAAGGCATATACCAACTTTCAGCAAATGGAGCGATTCTCTCGTTTCTCTTTCCTCACCATATTCAGAGTTTTGTTTAGGTCCCTTCCTCAAGCTGATGTCAGCTTCCCCTCCAGGGGTAGGTGTTTCTTCGCCCATATCACAGCTATTAGAGACCCTAGCCAATCATGCATGGAATTTCCTTTGTCATGGTAATTGGTTCGAAGGCAGACCAATCAGAGTGAAGCTTAGGATTTTAGTTTAATAATTGTAGGAGCTGATGCTCTTTGGTGTGGCTGCAGAGGATGAAGTGGGCAGCTCTGGATGCCCAGAAGCCATCTTGGGAGCCAGCCCAAGGAAGAACTCGACATCTGAGGAAAGCAGAACGGGAGAACCGTGGACATCTGGAGCAGAGCTCTGTTCAAAATGTCCCTGAAGTGCTCTGTTACAAAGTTGGTTTTATGTTTTTTGCAACCCAAAGCATCCCAAGTGATCTAAGCTGCTTGCATTTTCATCAAGATGCAAGAACACGATCTGCTTTGAAATAGGGCCAGAAAGCCACTGGGAGAGAACGAGTTTGGGTGGAGATGATTACATAAGGGTATGTGCCAAAAAGAAAACAGGCTGACTCAAGGAAGGATTCTAAGGGCACAGAGTTGCTATAGAAGAATCAAAACCCCATTAGAAGCAATGCATAGCAGAACTGACTTTGTAGAAAATTGAAACAGTAATGTTTAGAAAAAAGGAAAAAAAAAAACCTTTAAAAATGTCCTCTATGGCAGAGCAGGCTTAAAGAGAATAGTATAGGTGGTCAGGACAGAGAACGGGGCTGAGCAGGTACAATCAAGGTGCAATCTTCCAGGTACAATCAACATCAAGTGCAATGCACAAGATAGTATTGAGGAAAAAGTTCCAGAAGTGAAGAAACAGTCTAAATCACAAGGCTCTTCCTCTGTTTCAGGAAATGATAATGAAAAGTGCACCAGGCCACTTGGTGTCCTGTATGGAAAATGTCGTCAACTCAAGAATATATCCGTTGGCCTTTCCTTTATGTGTAAAGACAATAGAAAGTTCTCAGATAGTCAGGCTTGTAAATTGCATAAAATCAGGGCAATAATAATAGTACCTTTTCTACTCTAGAATTCCTATTTCATGTAGAATTATTTTGAATACCAAAAGATATAATGGCATAAAGCATTTGGAAAGCTGCATATCTGTAGGCTACAAGACTTGCTGTTGTTATTGATGATAATAATAATTATATTTCTACTTGGAAAAATTACTTGAAGATGTACATCATTTGATATACAATTCAGTGCAAATTCAAGAATAGGAAATTCACTACACAAAAGAGCTTTCTAAATGTCAAAACTATTAATATTTAAACATATAAGTAAAAGCTGTATCCTAAATAACTCAGATTCATCATGGAGAAAATTGAATTATGATTATTGATTCCATAATTTCAAAATAGCATATTTACATTTATTTCAATTTTTCTTTTCCCCCTAGCTTTATTGAGATATAAATGACAAATTTGATTTAAGGTATATAGTGTCATGATTTAATATACATACATATTGTGAAACAATTACCACATCAAATTAGTTAACATACCTACTACCTTACATTACTTCTCCTGCTCTCTCTCTCTCTTTTTTGTAATCAGAATTCTTAGCATCTATTCTCTTGGCAAATCTAAGTATACAATAAAGTATTAAGTATGGTCACCATGCTGTACCTTAGATTCCCAGAATATATTCATCTTACAACTGAAGGCTTGCACTCTTTAACCAACATCTCTCCATTTCCAACCCCTCAAAAGTCCAAATGACCACCATTCTACTCTCTGTTACTGTGAATTCAATTTTTGAAAGTTTTTATATGTGAATAAGATCAGATATTATTTGTCTTTCTTTGTCTGGGTTATTTCATCTAGCACAATGCCTTCCAGCACCGATGCCTTCCTCATCTGTGTTGTCACAAATCACAGGATTTCCTTTTTCTTTGTTTTCCTTTTTTTTTTTTTTTTTTGAGGTTGAATAATATTCCACTGTATTTATCACATTTTCTTTATGCATTCATCCCTTGACAGACACTAAGGTTGCTTCTATAATCTTGACTGTTGTAAATAATGCTGCAATGAATATAGAATACAGATGTCTCTTTGACATACTGATTTCATTTCTTTTGGATATATACCCAGCAGTGGGATTGCTAGATCTTATGGTAACCCTATTTTAATTTTTTGATCAACCACCATACTGTTTTCCATAATGGCTGTACCAATGTACATTCTCACCAACAATGTACAAGGGTTCATTGTTCTCCTCATATTTACCAATACTTTTTACACGTGTCTCTCGTCTTTTTGATCATAGACATTCTAACAGGTATAGGTAATATATCATTGTAGCTTTGATTCACATTTCCCTGAGGAGTAATGATGTTGGGCACATTTTCATGTATGTGTTGGCTATTTGTATATCAGTTCAGGATTCAGGTCCTTTGGTTGTTTTGAATATTTGATTTCTTTTTTAGCTATTGAGTTGAATGAGTTTCTTAAATATTTTGGATATTAACCCATTATATAGTTTGTAAATATTTTCTCCTAATCTCTAGGTTACCTTTTCATTTTTGTTAATGGTTTCCTTTGCTATGCAGAAGCTTTTTAGTTTGATGTAGTTCCATTGTTGGTTTTTGCTTTTGTTGTCTGTGTTTTTGGAGTCATAGCTAAAAAAATCATTGTCAAGACCAATGTCACACACAGTTCCCTGCATATATTCTTCTAAGAGTTTTACAGTTTCAAGTCTTACGTTTAAATCTCTAATCCATTTTGAGTTAATTTTTATAAGTAGTGTGAGATGAGGGTCTCATTATTTTGCATATGAATATACAGCTTGCCCCTCATTATTTATTGAAGAGGCTGTCCTTTTCCCCATTGCGTATTTTCAGTGCCTTCATGGAATATTAATTAATCATATATGAGTGGATTTATTTCTGGGCTCTCTTTTTTTTTTTTTTTTTGCCGAAACCCAAATGTTTTTTATTTTTTACTTTTTTTGCATTATTATTATTATTATTATTTTATTATTATTATTATAGATAAAAATATGCACCATAGATGTGGCCCAACCCATCGCCCTCCCTCCACCCAAACCTCCCCCCCCCCCTTCCCCTTCCTTGGTCCTTTCCTCATAGTCTTGTGGTATAGTTGGGTTATAGCCTTCATGTGAAAGCTATAGTTTACCT
>CAUYPK010088869.1:0-20633 GCA_963574355.1 Loris lydekkerianus
CTCATGGGTACTGCCACCTCATGGCTACTGCTGCCCCGTGGGTACTGCCACCTCATGGGTACTGCTGCCCCATGAGTACTGCCACTCCATGGGTACTGCCGCCCCATGGGTACTGCGGCCCCGTGGGTACTGCAGCCCCATGAGTACCGCTGCCCCATGGGTACTGCCACCCCATGGGTACTGCTGCCCTGTGGGTACTGCTGCCCCATGAGTACCACTGCCCCGTGGGTACTGCTACCCCATGGGTACTGCTGCCCCATGGGTACTGCTGCCCTGTGGGTACTGCCACCTCATGGGTACTGCTGCCCTATGGGTACTGCCACCCCATGAGTACCGCTACCCCATGGGTATTGCCGCCTCATGGGTACTGCTGCCCCATGAGTACTGCTGCCCCATGGGTACTGCTGCCCAGTGGGTACGGCTGCCCCATAAGTACCGCTGCCCCGTGGGTACTGCCACCTCATGGGTACTGCTGCCCCCTGGGTACCGCTGCCCCGTGGGTACTGCCACCCCATGGGTACTGCCACCTCATGGGTACTGCTGCCCCCTGGGTACCGCTGCCCCGTGGGTACTGCCGCCCCGTGGGCACTGCTGCCTCATGAGTACCACTTCCCTCTGGGTACTTCTGCCTCATGTGTACCACTGCCCTGTGGGTACTGCCATCCCATGGGTACTGCTGCCCCATGGGTGCCACTGCCTTGTGGGTACTGCCACCCCATTGGTACTGCTGCCCCATGAGTACTGCTGCCCTATGTGTACCACTGCCCTGTGGGTACTGCCGCCCCGTGGGTACTGCTGCCCCATGGGTAGTGCTGCCTCATGAGTACTGCTGCCCCATGAGTACTGTTACACCGTGGGTACTGCTACCCCATGAGTACCGCTACCCCATGAATACTGCTGGCCCATGTGTACCACTGCCCTGTGGGTACTGCCGCCCCGTGGGTACCGCTGCCCTGTGGGTACCGCTGCCCCATGGGTACTGCTGCCCCATGGGTACTGCCGCCCATGCGTACTGCCACCCCATGGGTACTGCTACCCCATGGGTACTGCTGCCCCATGGGTACTGCTGCCCCATGTGTACTGCTGCCCTGTGGGTACTGCCGCCCTGTGGGTACCGCTGCCCTGTGTGTACTGCTGCCCCATGGGTACTGCTGCCCCATAGGTACCGCTGCCCTTGAGTTCTGCTTTCCTCACATTCAGCCTTCATGGCCTACCTCACCACCCCTTCTCCACTCCAGAGAACCAGGCTGGTCTACTGCAGCCCCCAGACTCCTACCTGGGTCCTCCAGATAGAAGCTGTCCTCATCATACTCTGGCCCTGCCCCACACATTCCTTCTGCCCCCTAAGGCCCCACCATCATCCCTCTTACCCCCTCTGGGCCTTCCTGACCACCCAGCCTCACCCTTCTTTTCCCCAGAAGATGGAGCCCACCTCACATGGACACCCCCACCAGCACTCCATGGCGTGCTTTCCATGTTACCCTCTCCGAAGTTTCCTGTTCCAGTTTCCTGCAGGCTCTGAGAACAGTGCCAGCATCTCCACTCTCACCCACAGGGCCCTTGCACTTCACAGGGCACCTTGCATCCAGTGACACCCCATTATTACATCCACTGATAGTCGATGTGCCACCCCTAACACATATATCAGGCCCCAGCATTCAAAGGCTATACACAAAGGATGAGTGGCAGACCACCTTTCTTCCAAATGACTCAAGACCCTGGGTCTGCCCCATCCCTGAATGTGGCACAGTGTCACCCTTCAGGGCCAGATTCAGTCACTCTCTGCTTCTCATGATCTCTCTCTGTGCCATGGGGTGAAGGGATCAATGGACCACTAAGAGCAGAGGAGAAGCTCACTCTTGGCTGTGAGATCACATTCTGCCGTCCCCTAGCCATGTAGTTGCGGGGGTCAATGGGGTGCTGCCCAAGACCCCTCCACCCCTCCAGCACTGCCCTCTCACCCCACAGATGCTTGTACTCTCAGGAATGGACCTTTTGCCATTCTACCCTTCCTTGTCAGGGAAGGCATATCCACTCCTGCCTGTCACTCATGCTCCCACACCCACACACCCCCACCCTTTATCACCAAGATACCTGGAGAGAGACCTAGGAAGATTTCTATTTGTGTTTCCCGATCAATAGCATTGACTGGCTCTTGGCATCTGGCATTTCCTGAGATCCCAAATAGTCCTGATGCCATAGATGCCCTCTCCAGGAGCCTCACCAACTCTCACAGTGAATGCCTCTGTGCAGGATGCCTCCAAAGGGGCTGAAGCTCCGGGCAGAACTCCCTTGCTGACCTCAGAGGTATCCTGCTGGCTTCCTACAGCTGGAGGTGAGCAGGCCGCAGAGGAGTCCTCCTGCCCTCCTGCCCTCCTGCCCTCCTGCCCTCCTGCCCTCCTGCCCTCCTGTCCTCCTACCCTCCTGCCCTGGCTCTGAGTACCCAATCTCCTGCTGCAGCAGGAAAAGAGGCCAGAAGGCCTGGGCCTAAAACCCCCAGAGCAGCAGCTGCCATACTCCCCAAATTTCACAGGTTTAGGGACTGAGTAAGTTCCATATCACAACCCAGATGCTACTTAGCTGCTAGATTTAGACATTTTATAGAATCTTTCTCACGTCTACAAATAAGGTAAGATTGGAGAGGGGAGGCCCTCTACATGCTGGTGTGTCCGAGGGAACAGAGTAGGAGACAGCAGACCCTGCTGTGCGGGGCCTCTCTCTGCCCAGCCTTCCTGACAGGCAATGGACGGTGTGGGCTGATTGCTTAGGCCCTTCTGGTCTAAGGCCTGAGGCTTACATCTGAGTAGAGCTTCAAGTACACATCCTGACCTCTTAACAATGCCAGTCAGAAGCAAGCTGAAGTCTCTTCTTCCTCTTTAATGCTAGAAGTTCAAGGGGAGAGTCACTGGTCCATCTGGTCTTAAATTGTGTCTACAGAGGGCAAAAGTTTCCTGGAGACGGAGCCTCAAGTTTCTCCATCCTTCTGCTGAGGCCAAATGACAGCAGGAGTTCTCTTCCCTCAGAACTGACAAAGGGCCTGGAAGTCTGGTCGTGTCTTCTAGCTCAGATGTGATTGGCTGATCCAGATTTCACATGCCCATTCACCCACTGCCTGATATCCAAATGCAGTGGGGGATGGGGCCCCAAATCTGGGTCTGACTCTCATTTCTGAGCCCTCATGGTTTATAAAGCCCCAGAGGCCTGGTGTATCTGAGCCTCTGATACAGCACCCTTACCAGTTGGCCATAGTCTCTGCTTGCATACCTCCAAAGACAAGGTACTTATTCCCTTACCAGGCAGGCATTTTCTTATTAGTTGGTTCTAACTTTCAGAAGGCTGGCCCCTGGCATTCCCAACTGTCCCCTTCTCTGTGGCAGCCTGTGCATTACGAGGGCCATGACCTCACGAGTGTTCTCTTCCTCAGTGCCCACGTTCCTGGTCCCATTAGCTTTTCTCCCAGCCCCTGTCACCACCTTGCCTGCACTGTCCTCTGATGGGCCAGCACCTGACATTGAGCTTTGTGAGCTCTGCCTGGTATGACAGTACCAGTGGAAAAAGAGCTATCACCTCCCTGGTGCCAGTGGGGGGTGGGAGGTGGGGGCTGCACATTCTATTTCTGTTGATGGATCTATCTCAGGACCACACGACTGCCTGGGAAGCCCCAAGGCAAAGGCAGGCTCTCTTCATCTCCCCACCAGTGTCCTTATGAATTCCACCAAGCACCCTCAGACTCCCCAGGAGAGTCTTGGCTTTTGGAATCCAGCACCCGTAGGACCTGAAAAACTCCAACAAGCAGCTCCCCTTCCACGCTGTGGGTGCCCTCGCCCACCCCCTTCTCAGCCCTCTGCTCTCCTCCCTCTGTCTCCCACTCTCTCCTCTCCTCCCTCTTTGTGCTGTTCTTGCTGTTAATAGGGTGCTTCTGTGATGAATAGTGTTTTCAGCTCCAGCCAGGAATACATCCGGCCTTTCCCAGCCCTGCCCCGTCCTCACCATGCTGGAGCCCTGTGGAGAGTTGGGCCAGACAATGGGCCAGTGGGCTCACTGGAGAACTCACAAAAGCCCCACTTTCCCCCACACAGCCCAGAGTGACAGGCACAGGGAACAAATCCCCTCCCTGCAGGCTGCCCGTGGGATACTATGGGGGCATAGGGCTTCTGGGCAGCATGGCTGGAGCCCTGGACCCAAGACAGCCAATGGCAAGGGCCGGGCCCTCCGTCTGTCAGTTCCCAGAGCTGCGGGGTCATGCAGAAGGCCCCCATTCTCACATTCACTGGGAATGTCAGCACCTCCATGTTGATGCTGACGCCCGTAGCTGCATACGCAGAAGGTCCCATGCCATGTGTTCACGATCCAAGAGAAGGAAATTTGCACTGTGGTCTCTAAGGGAGGAACTGTGTCCAGACACAAGGGTCAGACACAAAGCACAAGGCCATATCTCTCTGCTGGGGGAATAGGCAAAGGGGTCAGCGACTGAGTCAGCAAAGGAAGATGGGAGTGAAACCATTAGCCCAACCACCAGCTCTCCCTGCAGCACTCACAGGAAGACAAGGACCTGAAAAGTTCTTGGTCCCTAACCCTGCACCAGGGGATCCTGAATTTACGGGCCCAATATACCATAAATTTAAACAAGGCCTAAAGAGGGAAGGGCATGTTCTAGCAGGCTGGAAAGGGGGTCTAGTGGGTATGTAAGGCAAACACAGAATGGAGAATTATTTCTGACTCCCAATGATATCTGCTGTGGACATGTCCCAAGGCTTCTGTGAATTTTTAAATTGAGTAATGCAACTGAGTTCTACTCTTTCTTGAAAGGTGTCCACTCTCTCTACCTTCTCTTGATTTCCATTACCAGTACTAGCCGGCTTTCTTGGAAGGGAAAGGGTTGTCTCTCCCTCACTTCATGAGATTTCTCTAATGCATGTAATGTAATGATAATAAGTGGCAAGCAGCAAAGTGACTGCATCCCTCCTGTCAGGTATCTTGGTGCCTGTAAGTCAAATTCATATCTCAGCAACCTTTACTCTGCGACACTCAAATCTCAGTGTTGGGATGGCCAGCAACAGCAGAGCCGTGTTTTCTTTACCTGTCATCAAGTACCAGGGCCTACCTGCCCTTCTTTCAGAAAAATGATGCAAAACTTTGTGCACCAGCGAAGGAAGACACACATCTTCTTCCCTTAAAGGACCACCACCTAGTTGGCCAAGGTATAGCTAAGACAATGCTGGAGTTGGAGTCAAAAGACACAGTTGGAGACTAACCCAGCCAGTGTGGGTGACGGCAGTGTGCTGCTAGATAACACACACAACCTCTTTGAGCTCCAATTCATCATCAGTAGCATGGGTGTCATATACCTGTTCACCAGGTTAATTTGAAGATCCAACAAAATGCTTTCTGGGTACTGTTTAGCACTGTACCTGGCCCGCAAAGGTAAGTTATCAGTGATACCTATTATTAAACCTAAATGGTTGAATAAAAAATTAAGACATATGGGTTTTTTATAAATAGCCCTTATCTAGACTTTAAAATTCACAGAATATTTTCACAGGCATTATCACATATTCAGGACCCCATTCAGAGATAGGCATTGGCGCTACTGCTGGAGATCTCATTATGTACACTGAACAGAGTCCCATCAGTGGAATGTGGCTCAGCTTGCTTTCCCTAGACCTCTGGTGGGACAGTGTGTTGGGTTGGAAGCAGCACCAGTCTAGATAAAGTCCTCTAGCCCAGTCAGGAAGCACAAGATCCTTAGTTTGCTAGTGGCCCACCTGCTATGATGGTCCACACTGGTGGTCTGCAAACTTTATGTGTCAGGCTTTGTGGGCCATGAGGCCTCTCATACAGCTAGTTGGCTCTGCTGTTGCTGCCGCAGCACGCAACATGCTGCAGCCTGGCTTTGCCATGCAGGCTCTAGTCTGCCCACCTCTAGACAGCCAAGGGCTCTGCCCTGGACAATTGTGTTGACAGATTTATTCAGTAATATTTAAAATTTTTCTTGTAATTTTTGATCAGCTACTTATTTTATTGTGCAATTAAAAAATACCTTTACACTATCAATATACTACAATCATCTACAGAAGCCCATATGACCCCAAAAACACCAGAAAGACACCAGCTGGGACCCTGGGGATTCTGAGTGCACAAAAGTAGAATTAAATAAGGTTCATATTCACAAGCCATCTAAGCAAGGTATACCTATAGAAGATGACTGGCCTAATTCTGGTCTATGATTCTGTCCTCTTGGGCTAAATAATTTCAACCCAATTCCAAAAGGAAACCTGAGACCTTCCTAAAGAGTATAAAGGGAAACAGGAGGAACACAGGAACACAAGCCTCCTTTGCTGCTAATGAATTTGCAGAGGAACGTGTATAATTAGTGTTTGTGGGCTGGGGGTCTGTAGACTTGGCACATCAATGGGAACACATCACCACAGGAGTGCTTTAGAAGAGCCAGGGGCCTTGGGCTCTGGGAAGAGTCCCCTCTGATCTGATGGGAACTGCCAATCCGAGGCGTGATAAAGGCAATCAGCCGAGAGAGAATGCAATGCAGAAAACCCAGGTGGCACAGGAGTGAAGCTAGCAGATGGCAAGGAGGCTTCAGAAGGGAAGCCAACAGCAAGATGCTCAATCAAAACAGGCCAAAGACTGCCCCGGAACCATGGGGAAGTGGCAAGGCTCTGCCTGGCTTCCATAGCCAGGAGGGCAGTTGGGGGAAACGGCGACAGCAAGGTTCCTGTTCACCACCGAGGGGAAATATGAGCATAGGGCCAGTCTGGGTTCATCCAGACCTCAGTACAAGTGACAGCTTGACGAACATGGTCATTCTTCAGAGGCTCCAGCACAATAAACAGCTCTGAGCAGCACTGCAACCAAGTTTCCCATAGCTAACTCCAAAACTCCTGCAGTGAAGGGGAAACTAGTGGGTCCAAAGGCAGACAACAGCCAAAGACATGGTAAGATCCAAGTGTAAGTCTTTGCCACACCTGTAATGTACTGCTGCCAATAGCTGAGAGTATGGGCCATTACAGGGCTATGGTGGAGCTCCTAGTAACCTCCAAGGAGCTAGAGCCAAGGCCAGGATAGTGGGCTCAACTGTATCTCCCAAAAAATATGTGTCCAAGCCCTAACACTATATTATGAATGTGACCTTATTTAGAAATAGGGTCTTTGCAGATATAACTAAGATGAGATCATCCCAGATTTAGGGTGGGCTGACTCCAATGACTGTTGTCCTTATAATAGAAAGGAAACAGTGGCTGGGTGTGGTGGCTCACACCTGGAATCCTAGCACTCTGGGAGGCTGAGGCAGGTGAATCGCTTGAGCTCACAAGTTCAAGAACAGCCCAAGCAAGAGTAAGATCCCATCTGTACTTTTTAAAAATAGAAAAACTGAGGCAAGAGAATTGCTTGGTCCCAAGAGTTGGAGGTTGTTGTGAACTATGATAACACCATGGCACTCTACTCAGGGCAATAGCTTGAGACTGTAAAAAAAAAAAAAAAAGGAAGGGAAGGAGGGAAAGAGAGGAGATGAGATGAGATTTGACATATCTATAAGTCAAGGAACACCAAGACTTCCCAGCAGCCACCAAAATCTAGCAGGGAGGCACTGAATGAGTTTTGCCACAGAGCCTCAGAAACTGACCTTGGCAACACCGTGACTTTGTACTTCTGACCTCCAGAACAGTAAGAGAATAAGTTTCTGTTGTTTTAAGCCACCCATTTGTGGTAGCTTTCTGCAGCATCCCTAGGGAGCTACTATGGCCAGGAATGGCGCATCCCTATTGATGCCAGGAGCACGACCTGTCTCACCCACCACCACATCCCCCCCCCCCCCCAGGCGCCTCATGCATACACTCCACCTGGTCTGTGCATGGATGGGCAGGGCTGACAGGTGGTTCCTGGGCCTGGAGGCATGACAAGGGTGAGGGTCAGCTGCTCAGGCACTGGCCCTGAAGGCCGTGAAGTTATCTGGTGTGGCTCCAGAGGTGCTGAGATCAGAGATGCTAGGAACGTGGTGTGAGGAAGTGCAGCAAGTGACCACAGAGGTTCTGGGGCCACCTGGAAGCAGTGGCCAGATTCTTAGAAAGCCATGACCCCAGAGATGGTGGATGTCCTGAGAAACTCTTTCATAACCTCATTCTCCAAACAAATCCTTGGAGCTAACACGTACAGGGCCCTAAGGAGGCAGGAGGAACGAGTGAGCCTGGGGTGGTCAGGGAAGTTTCTGCCAAGAGGCAAACCAGGCTCACCTTCCACGGTGCAAAGGATGTGGTAGGGAGCAGAAATGAGAGAACAGAGGTTTGGAACAATGTTTCCTAAAAGGCCATCTGTGGAAATGAAGAAAGAGAAGGCATGTTTCAGGGCAACAGGTTGTGTGGTCAAATTAGTTAGGGAAGTTAGTTAAACCAGTGCCCTTACTGACAAACTCTTCAGAATGAGGGTGAAGGGGCAAGCTGGGTCGGGGACTTCAGGAGCAAAGACAATCCTCAGTAGCTGCCATTGGACACATGCTCACTACCAAGAAGAGGGACAGGAAATGAATAGTGGAGAATGTGACCATGCCAGGGCCAGGTTGGCGTCATGACAGGTCCCCAGCCTGGACCATTCTTAGACTTCCTGCCATATTGCTCAGGAGGTGAGTATGAAGCCCAGGAGAGAGGAGGCCAGAAGCATGCCTATCCACAGGCCACACTGCCTGGCCCCTGGGAAGCCACTCCACCACCTGCTTGCTCCCTTGGCCCTTGTCTACTTCCCCGGGTTTCATGCCTTTGCACCCAGCTAAGCACCTTTTCCTGGTAGGCATTCTTCACAGATGTGCTGGACTGATGGATAAACCACATGCTTCCCAAAGCAGAACACGTCCCCTCCTCTGCTGGCTGGCAGTGCTGTGCAATCAAAAATGTCCAGAATGACCAGAGAAGTGCCTGACGTCATGGAAGATGACAGGAGGGTGTGTGTGACAGGGGCAGCAGGCAGCGGCTGTGGTGGGTGGAATCCACAATCAGTTTGGTAAGCCAGTGGCCTGTGCAAACTCACAGAAATGTCGGTTTCAGACAGAGGCTGCTGGAGCCCCCTCAGCTGGCACAGCTGAGGGCTGCCCATGGTGGCCAACACTGTGGAATCATGCCCCATTACTTTTGTTTTGCAGATTCGGCTCCCATAGAGATCATTTGTCTCTTAAAAGGCAGCCCTGCGACTGGGCAGTCTGCCACCTAGTGCAAAGCCCTATCTCCCAAAGCCCTGGTGAAGGCAGAGAAGTGAAAGAGCTAGGCACGGCTGACCCAAACAAGAACAACTTGTCAAAAGCAGATCACTTTTGCCAGCTAAGCTTGAACAAATTATATGAACACTATATTTAGACACTCTGAAGCAATTTTTAAAGTTTGTGTTTCTTAAATTACAGTCAGATGCCTTCCCTGAGTATCCGTGATCAGCTATAAAATCCACTTCCTCCCTCCCATACTTGGGATCTACAACAGGCGATCTTAGGTCCACATGTCACAACCTCTCCGCCATGGCTCCTCTAGGAGGAGATGTTTCTCCCAACCATGAACTTTTCCCCACGTATAGTCAACTGTCCCTGGTTCAGCAAGTGCAATGGCCCAAGAACTGTGGGTTTTTGCTTCTGGGAAGCACCCACACCTGAGGTGCACACCTGCCACCCTCCACCCAAACCACAGACTCGGTGGCCGAGGCTAAGACCCGCTCCCAGGACCCCCTCCTCCCACCAGACAGCTGCCTGCTTTCACACACTGCATCAGAGAGATGAAAGCGACTAGGTGACTATGTCCCTTAAACAGAAGAGAATATTTTGAACAGAGAATTAACAGCAAATTAAACTGGTTTCATTGTACTCATTCATGCGCAAAATGCACGTGGGAGTTAAACCAAGAAAAACCAAACAGGCGATGTGTTGCAATAATCAAAGGGCAGAATCCAGCGCCAGAAGGCAACACTCACTCAGAGGAGGAAAGCCCCCAAGGAGTGGGCTCCTAACCACTCAGGAGTATTGCCTCTTCCCCCACCCACAGCCAGGATCCTCGCCAGGGCTGGGGACTGGAAAAAGGGCTGGAAGAGACTCAGCCCCTCCAGGCCAGCTGTGGCTCCACCCCCATTACAGGTGGACACACCCTCCTGAATATGCCCCAGTGCAGGCCCCTCCCCAGAGAGCTGTGCTGGCTCCCTGGCTCCCAGAGCAGCTGCTCACTGCCTCTGCACACTCAGTCAAAAATGTCACAGCAACAACCAATTAGGATCCATAACCTTTCATGCTCTTCCCTTCATGGGCACATTTGACTGCAGTGGGGCCACGGTGGAACTGCTCATCACAGCAGTAACAAGAGCACCCATCAGCCTCCTGTGGATGCATCAGGACCCAGGATTAGCTACAGTGAAATAATAACCAGCTTTAGGACACCAAGCAATTTTAAACCAGCCCACAAATCTTTTTCCTTCCAACTCTGCCTGGTTAATCTATTATCTAATTCTTATCTCTGGTGGGTGCCCAGGGTTCTCCCTTTGCAGTGGTCCCACCACTCCCTAGCAGAAAACCTGGTGCCCACAGCTTGGGCTGGGTGGGAGGGAGATGTGCATGAATGGGCAGCCAGAGGACCCTGGACCCCTTACCCTGAGGCCCTTTGGAGAAGGTGAAAGGGCAATAAGACCTCATGCAAATTCATTTTAAATGACAAGTGAGGCTGCTAAATGTGTGCTGTTTACTGTGCACATGTGTCAACAAGACAATCAAGGTGTCTCTCCTGGACACACCACTCAAGAGGCCGCAGGAGCTGTGCCTGGAGCATCAGTTCCTCCCTGCTTACACTCACCCTAGCTTCTCCAGCACCAGCAGGAGCTGCTCAACAGCAGTAGCCAAGACCCCTGGAGCTTCAGGGCACCTAGAGTCCAAGAACAAAGACTGGGGCCCCATGCGGGCCCTGAGAGCTCCACCCACAATGTTAACCACCTCCCACTAAGCTCTTTGTGGTCCCAGCTCAGCAAGAAGCAACCCAGAGCTCCAGATGGGCGTGCCCATACTTGCTTCTCCATTTTACTATGTTAAAGATGAGAGAAAAATAATAAGCTTTAGCAATACTGAATATACAAATGGTCTCTGCTGCCCTCAACACAGCTGTGTCAGGGTTGAGCATCCTGGGACAAGCCTGCAGAAGGGCGGCTGGGGGCGGGGGCCCAGCTCTCTGTTCATCTTCATTGTGACACCGTGCAGTTTCAGATGCCTGGTGAGGAGCATTTGCAGGCTATATTCTCTGGTTTAGACCAAGAGAATCCTTACAAAAATGGAATAAGAGGCTTTCAAAGATTGCTGCAAAAGAGGCCTAAGTTGAACCATTCTGAATACCACAAGGCATAAATAAAGCCCAAGAGCCCACAGCTGCTGGCACTCAGCCTGCTCCTGGTTATAACTCGTCATCAGCCACAAGAAGAGTTAAAGCCAGGATAGTCTAATCAGACATGACAAGAAATTGGCAAAAAAACCAAACAAACAAAAAAAAAAACAATCAAGACTACTGAAATACGGATATACATCCACTATCGTTCATGATAAACCTCTCCCTGAGTGTATATTTTGCTTTGCTGTACCAGCTAACGAGATTAAGAAGCCATTTTAACCATAGCAGGGCATTTTAAAATATTGTTTATTTCATCTTTATCTGATTTTTAAAATGATTTTATTTTATTGTGCATATTAAAATGCACAGGATACATCAGCACAGCAGCACATGCTTACATTCACTAGATACATGAATACACGAGAATGGGGGTCCGTGCTCAGGCGGGGATCCTGAGGTTTGGAGTCTACTCCCAGTCTCAGTAGGTGGCACCTCCCTCTTGCCAGAGACTCAAGCCAAAAACCTGTACCCCCTCCTGTGTCCTGGCTCCCCTGTCTCACCCAGGCTGTCTATCACCTCTTCCCTGGGCTTCCTCTCTGAGGACCTCCCAGTGAGCCTATTTATCTCCAGCCCCACGGCCATCACCACCTCACTGCTGTCTCACTGCCCTTCTGGCACCACCCAAGTCCACTCACCATCTTAGATGGATCAGGCTTCTAAAATGCAAATCTGATCAGATCTGTCTCCCATGGATCTCAGAGAAAAGTCCAAGTTTCCTTCCCCTCCTCATCCATATTGTCACTGCCATCGGTGTCACCAATAACATTCATTGCTCCTTGTCTATTGGCCAGACACTGTTGCTAAATGGGTTCCATCCATTGTCTGTTTTAAAACCCTTTCAGAGGTAGTTACAGGTACTATGCCCACTTTACAGATGAGGATAAAGAGGTCAAGGGAGCCACCCACGTTTCTGTAGCTCTGTACTGCTCTGCCTCCTGCCCCTGCCCTCACTCACAGCTATGCTCCCCAAAACTGTCCTCGGTGACCCCCATCCTCTCTCATGCCCAGCTTTCTCCCGTGACTCTGACTTGAACACAGCCTTTCCCTTCCCCTGTGACACTTCTCTCCCTGCCGGCTGGGCTCAGAGGCTGCACGTGATGAGAAGCCTTTCCCAACTGGGCCACCAGTACTTGCCAAGCCAACATGTGAGAAGCCTGTGGGGAAACCTGTCCAAGGCTCCGGGTCTACCTCTTAGTGTACAGGACATCCAGGAGACTGAGGAACATGCTACCTGACACCATGAGGACACCAGCAAAATCCAGATTCTGGGAAACAATACAGGGCATGTGACCTGGCTTATTCCACAAATACATGAAAAAACAAGAGGGGTAGGGGAGCCCATGGATTCAAAAAGACTGAGAGAGAAATCAACCAAATGCTACATGTTGATCTTATTTGGGTCCTGATTTAAATAAACCAACTGTAAAAACTTTTATGAGATACCCAGGAATGTCTGAACACTGGATATTTGATAATACTAAGAAATTAGTGTTATTTTAGATGTGATAATGGTAATGTGGTTATGTTAAGAAAAAAGACAGGCATATTTATGTAAAAATATTTAAATTATGCTCAATAAAATTATGATAAATAATATCAAAAGATAAAAGCTTAAAAATAAGAAAGCTGCCTTCCTCGAGCCCCAAGTGTGAATTAGGTCTTTGTGTGAATTCTCGAAGAATCCCCAAATTTTCTCAACAGACTGATTATTGCACTTTCAACTAACACTTTCATTAATATCTTCCCTATGCAACCATAATCTGTGTGAGGGCAGAAAAGTCTATGTCCAGTTGAGACCTTCGAACACACACCCTCCATGGCCCCCTCACACCTGCACCCAAGCATAAATGCACACCCACACGCACATCTGTTCCCTTCTTCCCACATGCTCTTACCCATCTCTCTGCCGGGTCTACCTCCTCACTGAGCCCCATTAACCACTAACCCAAGCAGGGGCATAGGAGGCAGAGTCCCATGGCATCCTGGTGGCCTGAAGTACACGCTGCTTTCCACGTGTGCTGGTAAGTGTAAAGTAGCATGTACTTCATGCCATGGTCCTTCTCCTCCATCCATCCCTCAGACTACCCTTCCCACATACCAACAGAGTCTTATTCCTTACCAACCACTTTTGCTCCACTTGTCCCTGGCTCAAAATTCTTCTTAGAGTATTATCTCTATTTAACTATTCACAAAAAAAATAAACAACTGGTAAGCACACGCACTGTGCTGGACCTACAGACATAACAGGTAAGATTCCTACTCCCAGTAATCACAGCTCCTCCCCCAGGATGCTGTCCATTACAGCCACCATGTCTGAGCCCCCTCCATGGCCTTTACCTGCAGCCAGTCATGGGAGTCCTGCAGCAGCCTATGAGACACACTCTGTTATCACATTTCCCTAAAAGGACAAGCTTAGGCTAACCCCCAGAACACACTGCAACCAGAGTCTGATTCCCTCCCAGGATGGTTCTATTATCTTAGACACCAACAACCTCTGTGACCCACCCAGCCTACGTCCTGCCACTCCTGGCCTGAAACAATTATCTGAGTCCATCAGTCTCCACCGCCTCGTAAACTCACCAGGTGGAGTCACGTCTCTGCCATAGCCCTGCTGTGCCCTAGCCTGAAAAGTCCTTTTTCTCAAGAAGTTCCAAGTCTAAGAATGTGTTTTGAGTGGTTGAAAATAGGTAAGAAATCAACTTGAGGACATGATAAACACTTCCCTTAGAAAGCTGTTTACTCTGCCTTATGAGAAGGAGAGAGGAGATGGGGCACTTGAGCCGGGGCTTAGCATATGGGTAGGAGTGTGGTACCAAAGAAGCATGGAGGGCTTTCTAGGCAGAGGGAACAGCAGGGGCAAAAGCACCAAATGTGCAAGATCTGGGTGTTCTAGGAGTCAACAAGCTCCCCAGTGTAGGGTTCATGTGCACTGGTAAGAATGAAGGATCACAGGCCATCTTCAGTTAAGACCAAACTTAATCCCTGCCTGAAACATCCAGCAAAAAACATTCTACAATCCCTGGGACCCATGGCTAAGATGATGGTGATGATGAGCTTTATGCATCAGCCAAAGACATCTTTGCTATTCCCAACTATTCCTGTGAAATGTCCTTCGGCCTTCCAGATGGTATGAAGAGCCCATGGCCTCTTGCCTCTTCCTCCACCCCACACACCAGCATTCTGGGGAAATAGGAGATTGGAAATGATGAAGAAGGGTGTCTTCCTACCTGTTGGAAGAACAATCAAGAATGACATACGACATCCTCCAGACCATACTGTCCTACAGTGGCCCCCACCCTGCTCCCTGCCACTGTGGAGGACACAGACATCCCTGGGGATGCCCAGGATCAGTATTCTGGGCTGGCCCTGAGCCCCAGGCTGGCACCAGCACACCGAGCATTGCACACACTTCACTCCACCAGAGAAGAGGAGCATCAAGGGCTTGAAAGCAGAGCTCTCCTGAAGGCTGGGTCCACGTCCTGAGAAGCCCTGGGACTTCTCTGCTGGGAAATGAAGTGACACATGCGAGAGGGCAGACATTTCCACTCCTGAGCAGTAGTTGCTTCCACCACATGCAAACAGACATGGCTCTCCTCCCACAGACAGGGGCCTAGAAAACACAAAACCGCTCCCAAACTCCAGACTGTGCTAAGGCCCCGCATCACCTGCCAGTGTGCAGACAGCACCGTCGTTTGCTTAGAGTCTTCAGGGAGTCAGGAATGGCGCAGCTAGCCTGTGGCCAAGGACAGAGAGAAGCTGAACCAGTGCCATCAACTGGGGCTTGAATATGAGATAAGGGATCAGCAGGAGGAGGGACCAGTGGGACGGGGCCAGACATTCTGCACATTCGGCCTCTGCACCCAGACCTGCTCTCAGCACTCAGTGCCAGTATGATCAAGTGACTTTTCCCACCTGAAAATGGGACTGTTGATGAAGCCCATTTGCAGGGTGCTACCTGGGATTGTGAGATGATGAACGTAGAAGTGGAACTGATGAGAGGCTGGTATGCAGTTGATTAGTGGGGAT
The DNA here is from genome assembly GCA_963574355.1 of Loris lydekkerianus. Lineage (NCBI taxonomy): Eukaryota > Metazoa > Chordata > Mammalia > Primates > Lorisidae > Loris > Loris lydekkerianus. Next base: position 15,432 of record CAUYPK010088869.1, read on the forward strand.
CTCACAACACTTGGCCTACATGCAGACACCCCTCCTCACCCAGGACAGACATTGTCAGGGGACCAGGCACCCACCAAGTCACAATTCTTCCCATCATAGCCCACCCCCATAGGCCCCCAATCTACTCTAGCTGGCCTGAAAGAGAGCATGGATTTGCCTACTCAGGATTCATCAGAATACCAAAGAGATGCCTAACAGCGAAACACAGGGGGCGTCACGCAGGGGGCTACGCTCCACAGGCAGGGTGGCCTCCCAGTGAGAAGAGAAGCTGAAGGTGGGAGGGTTTTAAAACTCCTCCCTTCAATGGGCACTGAGAGCCCCAGCTGCCAAAGCAGAAAGACATTTCCTCCTGTGGAGGGAGTGCTGACACAGCCCACTGGGGCTGGTGCCCAAAACCAACCCCTGTCTTTCTTTCACAGTCCATTCAAGTATTTCCAAGCCAAGACGAAGGAGGGCCTGTGATGAGGAATAAAGGCCCCAAAGGGAGAAATGACCCATCCATCATCTATTCAATGCATCAGTCAACAGTGTAAGGGAATGACAGGGGCTGGCTACTTCAGAGCGGGTGGGCTGCCCAGAGGAAATGCCACCCTGTGTTCTGTACGTGTTATGGCCCTGAAAAGATCCATGGGCAGAGGAAAAGATGGTGCTTGAAGATCAGGCACACCCGTGGCTTGAGATGCTTCCTTAAGGGACCTGTGTGTGACCGCCTGCCCTTCTGCATTGCTGCCTGCACCACCAGTCCCTGTAGGGCTGCTGCTGCTCCGGCCCTTTCCTTTCCCTCCTGTAGCTGCTCCTCTCCCCTTACCCAGGGCAGACATTGCCAGCAGATCAATTCTGAGTCCCGGGAAGTTAGGAAGCAGTGGGTTTGGGGTATCACTTCCTTATAGATGCTGCAGCCTCACAAGGCTCCTCAGGCCAAAAGGAGGTTGGAATCATCCAGAACCCTAAGGATAAGCTGAACAAGAATATACAGAGTGAGGGGCTAGATGTGCCATGGGTTCCTCAACTTAATCTGACTGTGAGAGAGAATCAGAAGAACCTCTGCCCTCACCTTTTCAGGAAAACTACCCAAGGTGCAGTTATCCTACCTGAGGACACAGTTCTCCCTTTGACCACCCTGCATGGCCCCAGGCCTGCACTCTCACACAGCCTGCTGGTGGGGAGGCAGACAGCTCCGGAGCAGTGTGGCACTCACCAGGAGGGAGCTCCTCCCTGCTTTAGGAGGCTGAGCCACCCTGAAGCCATTAGGAGGCAGAGCCACCATGAAGTCCAGGACAGCAGGAGCTCTCCTGAGGCTTGAGGATGGTGGCAGCTGCCAGCTCAGCACACAGACTGTGGCCTCTGTCAGCACCAAACCTGTGGTGCTTTCATCCAAGTCTGTCTGAGTGGGGCTTCTCCCAGGCCTGACCCCACCCCCAGGGAGCAAAGGCTTCAGGGCAGACAGCAGGGATGGGGGAGGCTAACCCCATGGAGATCTACAGCAGAGACCAGCACGCTCAGTGGGGCCAGGGGTGATGGAGCAGCCAGAGGAGAAAATCCCCAAGTCACTCAGCAAGAAGAAGAGTCAGCAGGGAGACCGCAGCAGGAATGGACACAATGATTGCCATAACAACAACAGCAATAGCCACAACAAGCAGACCCACTATTCCTGGGTGCTCACCATGTGCCAGGCAGGGCTCGCACTTCTGAAGTAGGTGCTGTGATTACACCACTTGTACTGGCAAGGTGACCCACAACCAGCACACCAGGTTACCAGGGAGAGAACCAAGGCTGAATAAGCTCAACCAATGGAAGATACAAGTCAAACAGAGGCCCGACATGTCGGAGACAATTTCTGCAAGGAGGGTGCACAGGAGCTCTCTGTGAGCAGCTGGAGGGCTGGACGGTCTGTGCATCATCTCAGAGCCTATGCCGGGGCCTTGACATGCTGGGGCCTTGACATGCCACAGCACCCGACCTGGTGCACCTGTAAAACACTTCTATTTTCTCGTCTCCCCAGTGATCCCAGGAAGGGTACATGTCTCTGCACTTGGATATGCAGAAGAAAGAGGGAGAAGGAGTCAAAGGAATATTGCTTGCTTCTCCCTGACTCCTACCTCAGCCTCAAGCCAGCTTGCCAGCCCCAAAGACAACTGGCAAAGCCTGCAAAAACTGGCACATTTTCCTACGGCTGAACAAGAAAGGTGGGTGATTAACCTTATAAAGGGACAATTTGGATTTGAATTGTATGAACTTCTCCATTCCTGCCCATCCTTTTCAAAATATGGGAGATATACTTGGCACACTTCTCTATTCTCAGCCCACCTTCTCTAGCAGTTTAAGCCTCAATAGAAATTTAAGCTTCCCTGTTTAACATCCGGGTAGCTTTTCCCTTTAGAGCTTATAAATGGTGAGCTCACTTTTGCTTACATGAGTACTAGAAAGATATTTGAGCATGTTTAATAGGAAAAGTGCATGTCTTCGGATTCTGTATCTGCACATAAAAGGTCCTACCACCATATTTTACTTTTTAGCTTCTTCCAAGCCTAGAAAATTTCCACTTCAAAGCTCTGGCTTTCTTATTTTCTTTGTGGAAAAAAAAAAATTGCATTGGTAACAGAGAGGATTCTCTTCAAGCTCATCTTCCCTCTGCATGGTGTCAGAAGGACAGCCACTCACTCTCCAACACAGCCCATCTGCACCGGGCACCAAGACCACCCCTGTGTCCATCTGGACGCTGATTCTCTGTGACTGGGCAAGACACTGAATTCACAGAGTATCCAATGAACCAGCAAATGGAGACAGAGAAGACACGATGGAGGCGTGTTGATCTCTGTGGGTGTCAACTTCCAGGGCCAAGCTGGGCTGGAAGGAGCAAGGCAGCCCCACAGCGCAGCAGGCAGGAAGCCGAGAAAGCAGAGAGCACTGAGCTTCCCCAATGCAAACTCCTGCTTTGCAGTAATTTCTTTTAAATAACACATTTTAAACTGCAAATCTCCAGAAGAAAAGAGAGCAATTATTAAAGCAGAAGATTTGGCTACACACAAGGGAGTGAAAAACCTGTTTCAGTGCAGAAGCCCAAGGCTGGAAGTTGTCACTCCTTTCAGAAGCTGAAGATTTGCTGAACTCAATAAGAAAAGAGGCCCCAGCCTAATAGCCACTGTGCTTCACTTCCAAGGAAGGAGAAAAAATGAGAAACCAGAAAGAAAAATGCCAGTTAGGGGAATAAACTCATCAGAAGGATTTCCAGAAACAAGGTGCTCCGCTCTTTGAGGTGGCCACTAGGAAATCCTGCCTTCTATAAGTGGCATATTCATGAAACACTGAACTAAGGCAGGAGAGTTAAAAAGCACACAGCAGAGAATTCGGGGTCAGAGGCTGGCTGGTCTGCCACACCAGACCCTTCACCCCAAGCTGAACTCTCCATTATTCTTCCAGAACCTTCTCTCATTTGCCAGAACCCAAAGGAAGAATAAAACCAACAATCTGGGCTACATACACAATGATGAGAACACAGACTTCGGAGAAGACACTTCAGCACAGCAGGTGCTACCTTTCCTGGAGGCTGGGGGAGGGCCTGGATGGCCTCTGAGAGTTTCTAGGTTCAAAGGCTTCAATATTTCGACTTTTCCTTCAGAAGTTCAATTCCAATGATTAGAAGGGGGCACAGATGATGAAACTGAGCCCAAGAGTAGAGTGGTGGTCTCAGTCCGCTGAGGCCTCACTGCCATTCCAAGTCCTCTTTCTACGAGCCACATCACACGGAATTCTGAAGTGCTGACCAGGGGCAGGTGTCTCTGCACCCCAAGGCGCCTCAGGATGAAGTCACCAAATCAGCTCTGTGGACAGCAAGTGAGCACCACGTGCACTGGGCTGCAGGAATCCTGGGCAGGAGGAAGCACAGCCCCCTTCTCCAAGGCTCCTGCTCAAGAGGAGAAGCCAGCAAAGGCTCCACTTGGTAAGTGGGCGACACATTGGAATAAAGAAGGCCTAGCGTAAGGGTAGGAAGCATAAAGCCCCCTACACCTGAGTGAAGAAAGACAGTTCTGCCCTTGGCATTCATTCCTGCTTTCATTTGCTCCATCGAGTCCACAGTTCAGACCACACACCTGATCTGTGACGCACTCAGCAGCCAGGAGCCCAGCCTCCATGGGGTGAGCAGTCTGGAGCGACAGATAGATAGACATCCTGCAGGGAGTGCTGGAAAGTGTTCACATAGTGCTGCAGCGTGTGCGTGCAGGAGATAATGGGAGCCCTGGATTGCCCAGGGAATGAGAACATGTCCCAAAAGTGCTTCAAGGCTAAACTAGAGGGAGGAGTAGAGTCGGATGAAGGAGAGGAGGCTGGTGCGGAGTAGGAGTTGTCAGGCAGAGGTGGGGCAGTTCCATGGCCCTTCAGGGGCTCAGGGACCTGGCACTTCTGAGCAAGAGCAAGGCATTTGTGTGTGTGGAGAGCAGGCGTGTGGTGGGGAGAGTGCATGGGAGACCAGTCAGGCTGGACCGCAGAGGCCACATTAAGGTTTGTTCTTGGTTTGGATTTATGGTTTGTTTGCTTGTTTTCTTTCTTTATTCTCAGTGCAAAAGGAAACCACTGCAGTGCTGGAGGCAGAGAGTGGCACAGGAACCGATTTGTTCATTCCTCATTTCAGTTAACACAGTTTAGGTTTACACTCCATGACTTTATCCCAGATGCAAACAAAAAGGTTTTATAGGCCCACACTTGCTAATTATACAACTAATTAAGTCTATAATCAGGATGATCTCTGCACCCCCTGGGCCCATCAGCACCCACAGCTGCACCCCCAGGGAGGTGGACCGTCCTATGGGCATCTATTCCTAGTCCTTGTAACTTAATTGGTTCTCAGATGAATGGCTTGAGAGTTTTCATTATATTCGGCTAGAAAAAGATGCAGAGGGCTGATAGCGTATGTGTGGGCATGTGCCTCTGTGCAGGCAGTACGCATCCTCTGTTTGCCAGGGGCTTGACCCAGTCTGAGCAATGGTGTTGAAATAGCTGAGGCTTGGCAAAGCAATCCATTTATTATAATTCTGCTGAGAAGAAGTCCAGTAAATCAAAGAGACAACATGACTGCAAACAAATTACACACCAGAAGATAGGACTGGGGGGGGGGGGGGGACGCAGAGTGGTAGTTAGTGGGGAAATGGGAGAACCGAAAGGAAGGGCCTGGGGACAGCACGACATAGATACCGCCCGAGATGG
>CAUYPK010088872.1:0-12398 GCA_963574355.1 Loris lydekkerianus
AAGATGGAGACTTTACCTCTTTCCTGTTTACATGGATGGAGCTGGAACATATTCTTCTTAGTAAAGTATCTCAAGAATAGAAGAAAAAGTACCCAATGTACTCACCCCTACTATGAAACTAATTTAGGACCTTCACATGAAAGCTATTACCCAGTTACAATCTAAGAATAGGGGGAAGAGGGAAAGGGTGGGGAGGGACGGGGGAGGTGGGTAGAGGGAGGGGGATTGATGGGATTACACCTGTGGTGCATCTTACAAGGATATATGTAAAACTTGGTAAATGTGGAATGTAAATGTCTTAGCAAAATAACTAAGAAAATGCCAGGAAGGCTATATTAACTAATGTGATGAAAATGTGTCAAACAGTCTAGGGTGCCCCGCGATCATATTAATGTACACAGCTATGATTTAATGAAAAAAAGAAAAAAAAAAAAAAAGAAGGAGAAAAGCCAACTTTTTTTCTTTCTCATCTCTATCTTCTGCCTAGTGCAAAAAGTAACCTGACTAACCCTAACCCAGGCCTGAGAGTCAAGAGGCAATTTCTGGTGTCACTGGCTGATTGCTCAGTCTTTGGCAGGAAGTATTCATGTGTTCCTTTCCCTGTGTAAGATATGACGGGCTTCTGAAAAGCGTTGTGTAAATCAAATTGGGGTAAATTAAATCTTACTTTAAATAAACTGAGGAATTTGTGTTCTATTTCTGTAAAGTATAACAGCACACCCTAAATCTTTATCTGTATACTCCAATTTAATTCTTCAAGTTTCTTTAGGGCAATACCCATTTTTTATTTATTTTATTTATTTAAGTTTTATTTATATGATATCTAAATATATTATATAGATGTTTATTATTATTATTATTATTTTGGATGAAGAGTCTCACTCTGTCACCCTGGGGTAGAGTGCTGTGGCATCACAGCTCACAGCAACCTCAAACTCTTGGGCCCAAATGATCCTCTTGCCTCAGCCTCCCAAGTATCTGGGACTACAGGTGCCTGCCTTGATTCCATTCTGAGCTAATTTTTCTATTTTTAGTAGAGACAGGGTCTTACTCTTGCTCAGGCTGGTCTTGAACTCCTGAGCTCAAGCATTTCTACCTGCTTCAGCCTCCCAGAGTGCCAGGATTACAAGTGTGAGCCACTTCATTCTGCTATATGTGTTATTTTAAATCAACTTGAGACATAATTTACAATCAATAAAAATGTGCCCATTAATGAATTTTGACAAATACATCTACCCTAAAAATACATGTAATCCTAAAAAAGTTGCAGTTAATCTCCTTCATCACTGATCTCAGGCGACCACCTATCTGCATTTTGAACCACCTATCTGCATTTTGAACTAGAGTCCTTTCAGTGGGACTTACATTTAATGGCCTCCAGTGAATATTATTGTGAATGCTAGGGGAAAACTATTTTCTCATAAATTAGAATTCTATCCCAATCTTTTTGTTTGTTGTTGTTGCAGTTGTCACTGCTGTTTTTAAGCGGGCCGGGGCCAGATTCGAACCCACCACCCACGGTGCATGGGACTGACGCCCTACTCCCTGAGCCATAGGTGCTATCCCCTTCTATCCTAATGTTAAGGCTATATATGAGTGACTGTATAGACTAGGGAAAAATATTGATCTTATGCTTGTTTTGGTATGATTTATGGGGTTATGATGATGATGATCGTGTTGTCAAAGGGAGAATTCTAGAAAAGGTTGTCTGTGGGGGCTACAAAAGAACAGACCTTTATTTACAGTCATTTTTTTTTCTTCAGTCAGTCATTTCTTCACAAACTAACTTACCATTATATATTGCTACTCTCTTTTTGTTTTTGGCAAAACTGTCATTTTTTAACCTTCATAGGACTAGGATAGCTTATTAGAAATGAAAATATGTAAAATATATTTAGACATTATATAAATAAAACTGAAATAAATAAAAATTGAGTATTGCCCTAAAGAAACTTGAAGAATTAGATGGAAGTATACAGATAAAGATTTAGAGAGTGCTGTTTTACTTTACAGAAATAGAACACAAATTACTCAGTTTATTTCAAGACTTGCCATACAGACCAGAGTTTAAAACCTTGTCTCACACTTTTTTTTCTATTATTTTTGTTGTTGTTGTTTGTTTTTTGAGATTAACATGAGGGTACAAATGATTAGGTTATGTTTGCATTTTTTAGGGAAGGTCCCTGTTGTAATTGTCTCCCCCACCCAGGAAGTGTGCTATATACCCTTACATTGTGCTCATTAGGTGGGAGCCCACCAGTCCCTCTCCCTCCTCCTTCCTCATCCCTGCTTGAATTGAATTGAATTTTTTTCTTGTGTGGCCATGTATTGGTTCATCTATTAGCTTCATATTAGTATTGAGTACATTGGACACTTGCTATTCCATTCTTGTGATACTTTATTAAGAGTGTGTTTAAACTCCATCCAGTTTAATACAAAAGATGTAAAGTCTTCATATTTTTATGTCCAAAATAGTATTCCATGGTATACATATGCCATAGTTTATTAATCCATTCATGAATTGATGGGCACTCGGGTTTTTCCCACATCTTGGTGATTGTAAATTGAGCTAAGATAAACAATCTAGTGCAAATGTCCTTGTGATGAAATATTGTTTTTCTTCTGGGTAGATGGATAGTAATGGGATTGTGGGATCAATTGTAAGGTCTATTTTGAGTTCTTTGAGGATTTTCCATACGTCTTTCCAAAGAGGCTGCATTAGTTTCTAATCCTGCTACAATGTAAATGTGTTCCCATCTCTCTGCATCTGCCCCAGCATTTGCAGAGTAGCTCACACTTGTGATCCCAGCATTTTGGGAGGTTGAAATAGCTGGATCACTTAAGGCCAAGAGTTTGAGACTAGCCTGAGCAATTTTATGTAGACTCCATCACTACACAAAATTAAAAAAAAAATTTAGCTGGGCATGGTGGTACATATCTGTAGTCCCTGTACTCAGGAGGCTGAGGTTGGAGGATCACTTGAGGCCATTATTTCAAGGTGTCTGTGAGTTATGACCATGCCACTATGCTCCAGCCTGGGCAACAGAGTAAAAGTTTATCTTAACAAAATAAAACAAAAAAACCTTGTCCCACCTTCTTACCAAGTATATGAACTTAGACAAGGCACTTAGTTTCTCTAAGCCTCAGTTTCCTCCATGTGTAAAGTGGGACTCATACTATATTTATAATAGGATTATTGTAAAGATTAAAAAAGAGATTGCATATAAACCGTGCATACTACAGAAGAGCCATTAACAAATGCAGATAGTTCCCTATAATTTCAAATCATAGTCTATCAACAGGTATTTACTGAATATATACTATTCCTGATTGTGTTCTATGGAAGCCCTGAAAGGGTTCAGAAGAAGAGTGAGGTATATATTCATAGAACGTTAAAACTTGTTGAGGCTTTAGTCAAAATCTCTCATTTTAATGGAGATCAAAAGGATCTACAGAGGGGTACAGTGATTTGCTTCAGATCAACAGCCAGTGTGTTTATTCATTTATTCATTAATTTAATCTACAGGTATTTTTTAAGAACCTGCTGTACTCTGAGGACTGTTCTATAGGATGAAGATTTAGCAATGGCTATGAAAACAACCATCTTCGTTGACTGCATATTCTAGTGAGAAAAGATAAATAAGCAGTATGTGTGTGAGTGTGTGTGTGGGGGGGAGTTTTGACTACATGTGTATAATACAGAATGGTTAGAGAAAACCTCATTAATAAGGTGGTATTTGAATACAGAGATGGTAGACCTGAGCGTGTTAGCCACGCTGATATCCCAGAGACAATTACTCTAGGCAGAGGGATAATAAATGCAAGGCCCTTCTTGGTGGAAGCTTTCATACTTCAAGGAACAAACAAGAGGCCAGGTTGCTGGAAAAAAGTGACCAGTGGAGAGAGAATTAGGATCTGAGGTCAAAATGTTGGTCATGGATGTTGGGAGATCGGTAATGTAAGGCTATGTAGGCCATTGTAAAAATTTTAGGTTTTACTCCTAGACAGAAAGCCATTGGAGAGTTTTCAGCAGAGGCTTGGCATGGCCTGGTATGTTTTAACAAGGAGCACTCTGCATGTTGTATAGAACACAGAATAAAGGGGGCAAGGACTGGAGCAGGGAGAGCAATTAGGAGGCTGTTGTTGTAGTCCAGAGGGAAGATAATGGTGGCTTGAACCAGGGTATTAGCAGGAAAAGGAATTAAAAGTGATAGAGTTCTAGTTATAGTTTGAAGGTAGAGCCAACAGGTGTTTATATATACTGACTATGAGAAAATGAGATGAATCACAGATGATTTTTTGGCCTGTATAACTAGAAGGGTGGAGTCGCTGATTGTTAAGATGGGGAAGACTAGGTAGGAGTCAGGGGTTTGGTATTGGACATGTTATGTTTGAGGTGTCTCTTAGACATCTAAGGGGAAATGTTGGATGGGCAGTTGGATATGTGAGTTCAAGGGAGAAGTTCACCAAGGAGAAATAAATCTGGGAGTGAACAACATGTAAATTGTAAACAAATCTATGAGATCACTGAAGAATGTAGATAGAAAATGGAAGCAGTCCAAGATTTAAGCTGTGGATACTTGTCAGCATTAGAGGTTGGGAAAATAAGAGGGAAACAGCAAAGGAGATTGAGGAGGAGTATGCAGTTGGGTAAAAAGAAAACTAACAGGAAGTAAGTGAAGAAAGGTGTCAAGAAGATGGGAATGATAGGCGATGTTGAATGCTGTTTATTGGTCACATAAGATAGATAGGAATTAGAATTTACCTTTTTATTCAGAAACATAGTAATTGCTAATTGAAAGGATCTTGATCAGACAGCATCAAATCTCTGTTTCTTTCACCATATCACATTACCTCTCCAGGTTCTTGCCCTTAAGAGTACCTCTTTATTCATTTATGTAGAATTTAGTAAGAGCAGGTTATATGCCAGACATTATCCTAGGTGCTGAAACCCCAAGATTAATTAGATGTGGTCTCTATTTTAGGGAATCCATAGTCTAATAGAGAAATGAGATGCATTAACAATGATAATACAGAATGTATAGTGCTATTACACAGACATGTGCCAAATATTATGGGAACCCAGAACTTATCTTGAGTTGAGGTGGGGAGTGGTGGGAGAAGAATTTTCAAAGGAGGTGACTTTTGAGAAGGAGAATGCAGTGATGAGTAAAGGTTCAATAAACAAAAGCACAACTTACCCTGAAACGATTCACAGAACTGAAACAGCTGAATGTTGTCTTGAAAGATGGATTTTAATTTATCAAGTGGACAAGTTGGAGAAGAGATAGAGAGACAGGCAAGGAGTGCCATGTTAAGGAGCTCAGATTTAATCTTGGAGACAATTGGTTGACAGTGATGTTTAAGTGGGAGAAGATTTCTATATTAGAGGAGGTGGTAGTGATATTGGGAAGGGGGATAAGGAAAGAAGGAGTCAAGTGAATAACTTCTTTGTTTCCTGCTTGGGTGATTGTGTGGATGGTTATGCTAAAATCTCTTGATTACTGAAGCTCCAGGATTGAGTCTGTCAGAAGCACAGATCTCTAAATCTGATTAGAGTTGAGTGTCCTGACTGGATGCCTCACTAACATTTGATGGAGTTGGCTTTTCCTTAAAGTTTAAATGAATCATCTAAGTTCATAGAGTTTTAGTTTTTTAATAGGAACATTTCTCTTTTGCTGAGGCAAAAAAATGGGTCAAGTGCTGAGACACATGGCTCTGAAGGGCCATTGAATGAGATCAACAGCTGGGCCCTTAGACCCTCACAAAGGCCATTTCTGCCTATTTAAAGCTTCCTCTAGGCTTGATCAAAATCAAAACCCTTTTGAAATGTAATGAATTCTTTCATTTTCTGCTAAATTACTATTTGCCAAAACTTCTTACATAGAACAGGATATTTGAGAACTGAGTTCACCTGGACTTGTGTATAATGTTGTATGCTTAAAAAAAAAAGGAAGAATCTTATACAACAGATACTATTTTTCATGATAAAAGTTCTGGCTACTCCCTTTAAATTCTCGTTTACTGTTCATTAACTGTTTGACAGAAAGCCTGGGGAAGCAAGAGTGGAACTTCAGTGTGAAGACTTGTATTCAACTGAATTGTAATGCTTTCAAGGCACTAGGATGGATTTGTAGCATCTATGAAATGATCACAAAAATCATCAGGGATATACACTCCACTTCTCAAACATAAGTTTTGGCTCTAAAAATTATTGACAACATCACTTAGCTTTATTCAGGTATCAAAGAGAAATCCCATGTCAGCCTTTATTTTTGAATGTCCATTACTTGTACCCACTAAAAATATCCAAAAAATAAAAATATGGTACCCTGAAAAATCTACCTCTTTCTTCCAACCCTTTATCTAGATCATTCTTCCAGTTTCTTGGCTAGCCTTCCATAAATATTATATTGTGTGTAAATAGTGATTCTCAAAATGTAGCCTAAGGACTCCTAGGGACCTCCATACCATTTTCTTTCTTTCTTTCTTTTTTTCTTTTTTTTGAGACAGAGTCTTACTTTGTTGCCCTCCATAGAGTGCTGTGATGTACACAGCTCACAGCAACCTTAAACTCATGGGCTTAAGCAACTCTCTTGCCTCAGCCTCCCAAGTAGCTGGGACTACAGGCACCCACCACAACGCCCGGCTATTTTTAGAGAAGGGGTCTCGCTTTTGCTCAGGCTGGTCTCTAATCTGTGAGCTCAGGCAATCCACCTACCTCCTCGGCCTCCCAGAGTGCTAGGATTACAGGCTGTGAGCCACTGTGCCCAGCTAATAATACCGGGGATCACACCTATGGTGCATCTTACAAGGGTACGTGTGAAACTTACTAATGTAGAATATAAATGCCAGGAAGGCTGTGTTAACCAGTGTGATGAAAATATGTCAAATGGTATATAAAACCAGCGTTCGGTGCTCCATGATTGCATTCATGCACACAGCTATGATTTAATAATAAATTAAAAAAAAATACCATTGACCCTTGAACAACGCAGGTTTGAACTATTTGGGACCACTTATGCATGGGTTTTTAAAAACCATACCCAGATAGAAAATCCAGTATTTGTGGGATGTGAAAGCAGTCAAGAGGGCTGACTTTTTGTATATGTGTGTCCTGCAGGGTTGACTATGGGATTTGAGTATGTGTGGAATTTGGTATGGAGGTAGTCCTGCAACCAGTCTCCCTTGTATAACAAGGGACAACTGTACTGAGAAACTAAGGATGTTAAAAATAAGATTTTTTGATATTGAAGAATCATGAAATATATCATTTAGAAGATATGTACACTTCAGTCAAATAATATTTTCCAGGTAACCAATGCAGGTTGTTCCAGAATCAAGCATATGTAAAAGATGCATTCAAAGAGCAGTATAGGACATTGGATTTTATTGTAGCAAAGTATAAGATGTTAATTGATAGGATTTCAGATTTCACATTTCAGCTAATCCTTAAGAAACTACCACGTGTTTGGTATAGGAGCAAAGTAGATTATCCGCACATTTCTGAAAAGACTATTAAAATACTCCTGCCTTTCCCAACTACATATATTTGTGGGGCCATATTTTCTTCATATGTTTCAAGCAAAATATTATAATACAAGATGTTGAATACAGAATCCATTATGAGAATTCAACTATCTTCTAATAAGCCAGGCATTAAAGAGATTTTTCAGAACTATAAAATAACACTGTTCTGTCCTTTTGCTTTGGAAAATACATTTTTCTTTAAAATGTTATGGTTCATAAAAATAAATATTGTATAATGAGCCATATAATTATATTTTATTATTGTAAATGAATTATGAAATATTTTTTAAATTTCAGTTTTATTTGCAAATACAGAAAATAGATAAATCAGTAGGATCCTCACTGATTTTTTCCATTTCCGATTAATATGAGGGTTCAGAGAATTACGTTACATTGTTTGCATTTGTTAGATAGAGCCCAAGTCGTAGTTGTGCCCCTCACCCAGGAGGTGTGCCATGTACCCTTACATTGTTTCTGTTGAGTGAGAGCACACCAATCCCCCTCTCTTCTCCTCTCCTCTCCTTTCCTGTCCTTTCCTCTCCTCCCTCCCCTCTCCTTCCTCCCATCCTCATTAATTCTTTTTTATTGTTAAATCATAACATCCTTATTAACTTTTAAGAGTGAAAGTAGTCCTGAGACCAAAGCGGTTGAGAACTGCTGATAAATTAAAACAAAATGTATATTCAGTTATTATATCTACCATTCTACTTGTGTGTCTGTGTATACACAATGGTAATATTCTTTCCAACTGTCGTGTGACTTGACTTTGGACTTAATGTTGTTTCGCCATTATTTCATATCAGTATTTATAGGTATGTCACTTCGCCATTATTTCGTATCAGTATTTATAGGTATGTCACTTTTAAATGGCTATACTTTATCCCCCCACACACACACACACGCAGACATACTTCTTGGAAGTGAAGTTGATGAATCAAAGGATATATGTACTTCAAATTTGATGCAACTGCCAATTTGTTCCCCAATGTATACTTCCACCAACCGTGTCTGAGAGTTTCACAAATCTGTTTCACAAATCTGTCAGCATATGAGATCAGATCATTAAGTTCGTGAACTCATCCTAGAAAAAGTGCTACATATCTCATTATTAAATGTTGACTACAATCATCAGATGGCGAAGGGGAGTACTTTGAAGGTGACTGTAGTGATATATAGCAATGAGGTATGTAGCATTTTTTCTAGAATGAGTTCATGAATTTAATTATCTAATCTTGTAGTTTTTCTTTTCTTCGTCGTCTTCTTCTTCTTCCTCCTCTTCCTCTTTCTCTTCCTCCTCCTCCTCCTTTGTCACCCTCAGTAGAATACTGTGCATCACAGCTCACAGCAAACTCCAGCTCTCGGGCTTAGGTGATTCTCTTGCCTCACCCTCCTGAGTAGCTGGAACTACAGGCACCTGCCACAACACCTGGCTATTTTTTGTTTGCAGTTTGGCCAGGGCCAGGTTTGAATCTGACACCCTTGGTATATGGGTCCGGTGCCCTACTCGCTGAGCCACAGGTGACTCCCTAACCTTGTAGTTTTTCTTAAAACTTTTTGCTCTTTCCATAGCAGATGGGGGAAAAAATAGAATCTCACGGTAATTTGATTTATCTTCTTATGATTGGTGTTAAACATGTTTTCATATATTGCAAAGTGATCACATTTTATTTTTCTGTGAGCCATATATTTTCACTTCTTTAATGAGGACCTAGGTACCTTGGTACAGGTAATCTATAAATTTCTAAATATAATTCTTAGACAAAGTAATGTGAGCCTTCCACCGTGGATAGGGTGCCCTTTAAAATGAGCTCAGTACCTCATACTCTAAGGACACTTTTTAGCTCTGGCATTTAGTCTCTAAACAATAACATACATTTGATCTGTGCAGGAAGTCAGCTTAGCATGTTTACAACACAGTGATGGAACTGTGGAACTGTTCATAAAATGGCATAACTAAAACTAGAAAAGTCGAGCAAAAGCCATTTGAAACAACATATCATAATGTAATAAAAAAAAAACATTTTTCTTTTCCTACATGTGTGTGTTGTGCTGTTTCTTTCACCATCCATTGTGTAAAACAATGGGCATGTTACCCGTGCATCTGGCACCCATTTCCCACAGTTCAGTGGACAAATTCCTCAAGATCCTGCAGTTTCTGTTTACTGCAGCTCTGCTATTTTGGAGCTGAGGCAAGGGGAAATTTCTGCATGTTTTATCAAAAACCTTGAGTTTAAAAATTGGAGTGATTTCAGAAATTAGCCTATTATGTGAAAGAATGGTAATAGATTAGAGTTACACTCTTGTTTAATATGACAGCCTTCTCACCCAACTAAGATGGGAAGATTTTATTAAAATGGTAACAGCCCCATAATTTACATGTCTGTGTTGAGTCCCTTGGCACAATTTAGTCAGCAGAGGAGAACACAGCAAATGAAACCTCAAGGCTACAGAGTGACAGCAACACATAAGAGGATGGGGGAAAGCATTGCCTTTTCAGGGGCTGTATTCTGCACTTATTCTTAAAATATCCTTGGGAACTTCCCACTGCCAATTTTCAGCAAAGGTAAGCCACATGAAAAAGTTTACCTTTACTGCTGGTTAATCAGTTTAGTTCTCTTTGTGTGATGACTGGGAAAATTTTATTTACTTCAATACAATAGTGGAGAAGAGTAAATTAATGGATGAATAAATCAACCAGATGTACTCAACCCTGCACTAGATGCTGTAAAAGGTAATGACACCTTAGGGGAAAATAGTTGTTGAGCACATATCAGGCACTCTTCTAGAATCGTTACACATGTTTAAAGTAATCCTGTGAAGTAGGTGTGGGGTAGGTACCATTATTCATATTGAAGGTGCATGAAGTATAAAGCTTAGAGAGGTCATTTGCCAAAGGAGACATGACTAGTAACTACTAGGCGCAGAATTGGAACTTAGGCCTACCTGGCACCAATGTTTTGTATTCTTTCCCCTAAATGTATTACCTCAGGTTATGGAGCTACAATTTATACAATTAAAATAGCACAGTATGATAAAATCAAACACCCTGTGGTTCTGTGTGTGAATGTTGACAGGATTCAGAGTGAGTCTGAGTAATTAAGCAACAGATACTATAGAAGTAGATGGGCTAAAGTAGGCAATTTTGTGATTAGTAGAAAAATGAGGAAGTCATTCAAGACAGAGGCAACAATCTGAGCACGGGCACAAAGATAAACAGTAGATGTTTTTAGGATTACTTGCGCTAACGTAAACAGGTGTATTGAGTTTTAGAAAATGAGGCTGGATAGGAAGAGTGGAGATAAATTATGGAGGATCTTGAAAGCCAGGATATATAATTTGGGCATTTTAAACTAGGCAAGAGGAAACCATGGAAGGTTTCTGAGCAGAAAGGAAGTGACATGTAAAAAATAATGACAGGCAGATTACTCTGGCATGGTCAGTTTGGTGGCAAGATGAATAAACCTGAGGTTATGGAAGTAGTCTTACGTGCGATAGGTGAGTGTCTTTTCAAATAAAAGCATTTGAAAGAGACCTCTAAAGCATAATTTCCCTAGGCTTTAAATTATTTCCCTTGGTAATTAACTCATGGTAGATGATTAGACTGGTGTAAAGTGAACTCCATGACCTAGACTTCCAAATCACAGACTAAATTTCGGGCAGTATTTTTAAATAACAGGATACGACCTATGAATAAGTTCAATGTTAAAGTTTGTGACTAATATTGTTTTAAGCGAAATAGAAAACAGAATAGAAACTATCAATATGCCTATAGAGCAATAAGAGAACGTATGTGAAGTTTTATTTCAATTGTTTGTGTTACATGTGTACACACATCCGCATTGGGTCATGATGTCAAATGCATATTTATTACCTTGGCTACTATGGCTTGTGGTAAAAAATTTTTTTTTTTGAAATTCTTTAATGAAGAGTATGGCACTGAATTAGTTAATCCTTTCTCCTGCTGTATAAATTTTCAAAGTCTCCATGATTAGCTTGAATATTTTCCTCTTCTTCTTTATTTTTATTTATTTATTTATTTATTTATTTATTTTTGAGACAGAGTCTTACTATGTCGCTCTCAGTTTAGTGCTGTAGTGTCACAGCTCACAGCAACCTCAAACTGTTGGGCTTAAGTGATTCTCTTACCTCAGCCTCCCAAGTAGCTAGGATAGGTCCCACAACACCGGCTATTTTTTTTCTTTTTCTTTTAGTTGTCATTGTTGTTTAGCAGGCCTGGGCTGGGTTCGAACCCAGCAGCCTCTGTGCATGTGGCCAGTGCCCTAACCATTGAGCTATGGGCACCGAGCCAATTGGCTTAAATATTAATTAAAAAAACTCCACCATCTAGTTTAGGAACCTTACCTCTTTCCTGGTCCATTTCTAAACACCAAAACTGATCTGTATGGCTTCTGCCTCCACCTATCAGTCTCCATCATATACCCACCTGCCAGATTGATCGTTCTAAAGTGCTTCTCACATCATGTTATTCCTCTTTTTCCAAAAAAGATAGAATTGTCCTCAATGTATTTATTTAAGATTTATTTAGCAAATAACGGTTATCTAGGGAATGAAGCCCAAACTCCTTGTTTAGTCACATATGTAAAGTTATTTATATGCTTACTCCAAATTATCTTTCCAACTACAGTAGCACCACAGAGACCTACCCCATGGATCCGCTTAACTGTACTACTTGCTCTTTTCAGAAAACATGCATTTTTCATTCACCCATATCTTTGTTCATGCTATTTCCCATTTACTTGCCCTTATCATTCTGTTTTTTTTTTTTTTTTTTTTTTTTTTTTTTTTAAAATAATGAAAATATTTTTCATCTGGGTTATATTGTTTTTGAATATTTGTACACACACCAC
>CAUYPK010088873.1:0-20128 GCA_963574355.1 Loris lydekkerianus
GTATTAATGCAAATTGTCAGCGGTCAGTGTTATCGCATGGAGGCCCTAAACTGGTAATCTGCTTAGGGCCCCATGGGAACTTAATCCAGTTCTGCAGACAGCTAAGGAGTAGGAAACCCAATTTAATTGACAGTAAGTGCATTTATATTCTGATTGCTATTCAGTTGTATATAATGTTGTATAGTGTGTGCTGTGTAAGCTCTGGTTCATACTGTTGTGATCTCTGATCAGTGTCCATCAATGCAGCCTTGCCAGTCCACATCATTTCAGCCTCACCCATGCCCATATTGGTGGAAGTCCACTTTTACCTCAGGTTCACACTGGTGTGATGCAGGAACAGGCACGATAACAGAGCCGGTTCCTCCACCACCTTTCCAGTTCACACTACCCTGTGTGAGCCGCACTGTCATCTGTGAACTTGCACAGGAGGAAAAAAGAGGCACATATGCCTTTTTTCTTCCGAATCTAATGCGAGTTCACCCATACAAGCATATGGCTGAACTCGCACTGATCAGAGATCGCAACAGTGTGAACCGGGGCTTACACGGCACACAACATACAATCATACACAACTGAATAGCAATCAGAATATAAATGCAGGGGAGTCGGAGAATTCAGCTCACATTCCACACGTGTGCACTGTGGGCCCGGGTCAGCTGCTAACCAGGACAGGCAGCAGCGGCAAAAACACACAGCGGGCTGAATAAATGTCCTCAGTGGGCCACATGTGGCCCGCGGGCCATAGTTTGAGGACCCCTGCTCTAACCACTTCTTGAGTATTAAAGATGGAAACTTCTTGCCCAAACCTCCCAAGACAAATGCTCTAAGCTGCCATATTATTCTTTCATTGTCCTTTCTTCTTCAACTTCCTATTGTGACTGCAGGTCTATTCTGACTCCTTCCTGCTTGGGCCCAGGTCAAGCTGATCTCTTCTTACTACCATCCAGGTATAAGAGAGAGGAGGGAATCACAAAAAGTGGTGTCCACACAATATCATCTTGTTAGATTCTTTTGAAGTTATCCAAGGCTTTCTCTACTCTGGAGGATTTTTGCATGTAAATGTGGTCAAATATGTCAACCCCAATAAAGGTCAATAAAGAAACCAAATTAGGAGCCATTGGCAAATGTCTCCTGAAGGCCAGCACCACACACAGGCTAAGAGCCACAGAACTACGGCAGCCCACTGCAGAAGAAATTGTTTTCTCATCCCTTCCATCTCTCAGCCCAAACCAATAGCAAGAGAATTCTACTTGACTTGTGACTAGAACTCATTCTCCAAATTCTTGATCATCTTTCAGTACTCTATATTCTTTCAAACTCTTCCATCTGATATTTGATGTTAATACTAATTCAAGGGAAATTCTACCTTGAAGGTGTGCTTCCCTGGCCTACTTTCCTCCTCTTTAGCATCAGGTAGCACTCATCTATTCTGCTGAGATTTAAGGTTTGAAATTATGATTTCTGCCCAGGCTAATGTTCCTGCCCACTTGTGTGGTGCCCAGAGGGCTGCACCAAATGAGCATGTGGAAAACACACCACCTCCCAAGCAGTCACTTTCATGGATGTTATGGCATGGATGTGCACTGAGTGCAAACCGACACAGGGGTGGCCACACAGCAGGTAGGCATCCTGGTTCTATTCCCCAGATATCTACTGCTGACTCAGCCCTGCTGACCCTCCTCATATGTTTTGCTTCAACATTTGTCCAAAAGACTGTGAGTAAAATCTTTCCTTTGGCAATTTCCCCATAACTTGCAGAGATAGAAAGACAAACATGAGGACATTTGCCCTCTGGCCCAGCCTGGAGGCCTCTGCAAGCGTCCCGTGGGCAGAAGGATGACAGATGTCTCCCCTTCCCTTGTGTGCAGGGGAGGCTGCCTCTGCCTGATTCTGTCCAGTTAACAAGACAAGGGGAGCTGCCAAGACAAACAGCCAAGGCATGAGAGCTAACAGCTAGCGATCACTGCGGTGTGAAGCAGACCCGTGAAATGAGACGTCAAGGATGCTGCCTGGAATAGCTTGAATGTCAAACATTCTTTCCCAGTGGAAGGACAAGGGAGGCCAGTGCAATAGCAGTGTGGGAGACTTGGGCACGCAGGTCACACATTGCCCTGGGCTGAGGAGGGAAGTGACCCCAGGCATCACCCTCAGTGGAAGGAGGTAGTGCTTGCTTCTCACCCATCCTGTGCCAATGCTCCCTGCTGCTCCCGTCAAAAAATGGTATAGCTATTATTAGGGCATAGCAAAACGGTCCTTGTAGTTTGTAATCATTTTCATCTGGCTTAGGGAACAACAACCATGAAATGTCTGTCTGGTGACTGTCGGGCCAGGGATGCAGGTTTATATTAGCTAGTACTGAGAACACCGCCGCAATGACAGCAAGGGAGAGGATGGTTTATGGGCTTTAATGGCTGTGCTGACATGGAGGATCAGAACAAGATTTATTTTATGCTTGGGCCATCACTGAACACTGAAAACCAGTCATTACAAGCCAGATGACAACTGGAATGCAGTAATCACTTGCAAGAATATTTATTTGGTTTTTAAGTTTTTGGATGAATCTGGTTTTCAGAAAGTGAGGGACTGTTTAGGAAGTTAGACCTATGTAGGCTATTATTACATCTAAACCATTATACATTTGCTGGCCAATTATGTAATCCTATAAGGAAAACACAACCAGAAAGCAGGATAAGCCCTAAGAACTGAAGGCTCATTATTCTAAGCCTTAGCACCAAAAATTCATTTGTGGTTACTACCTATCCTAAATATTATTAACGGACCAAAAGAACCCAATATTTGTAAAGTCTAGTCAGTATCATGAAATCCATGGTCCACTGTGACAGTGAATTTGATGGAGTTCTAATATGTATTAGATCACTTTTCTTCTGATTCATTATGACACTGGATTTCAAGTGATAAAGTAGCAAAAACAGGCTGAACATTTTTACTAAGTCCATTGTTAGCCCAAAAATTTCCACGAAGTTTGTATAAACACATCTTCTTTTTACACTAAAACCATCCTTGATGTTAACATTTCTGCTCTCAAGCAAAGCCATGCCTTAGCATCAACTATACTTTTGACAATTTTAATTGTTCTTGCTTCTTCCAGATAAGTAAAGGAGGTTGTACTGAAATGATTGATACACCATTCTTTCTATAAAATATGGCATAACACTTCCTGTATAGTCTTCCATTCATTCTGTCTCCCTTAACTATCTTGTTTTTCTTTTCTTTCCAGATCTCTACGCAAGCACTTTTCTGTGATAATTTTTCTCCTCAAGAAAATCCATCATTTTCCAAGTACACCAGTAACAAGAAGCCTGGTCTGATATGTATAGCCCATTCACCCACATGGTGGCTGCCATGTACCTCCTCCCATGGTATTCAGCCTAAGTTGTCAGCCAAGGGTATGCAAGGCTCCAGATGACACCAAAGCCTGCTATCTGTTTAGTTGTGTCCACAGTGTAAAAATTCATTGAGCTGTTTGCTTATGTGGGCACATTTCTGAGTAAATATCATACCCAAAAAAATAATTCATGCTTTAAATGTACATAAATTATGACCATAGATATGCTCTCCCTGTCTTGTCTCCATTTTTTTTTTTCCTTTGAGACAGAGCCTCACTCTCTTGCCCAGGCTAGAGAACCATAGCATCACCCTAGCTCACAGCGGGCTCAAGCAATCCTCCTGTCTTAGCCTTCACAGTAGCTAGGACTATAGGTACTCACCGCAATACATGGCCATTTTTTTTTTTTCTATTTTTAGTAGAGATGGGGTCTTGCTCTTGCTTAGGCTGGTCTTGAACTCCTGAGCTCAAGTGATCCTCCAACCTTGGCCTTCCAGAGTGCCAGGATTATACTTCTCCATTAAGTCTGTTAAGTACAAAGCAAATAAATGAAAGGTCCTCCAATGTGCTCTGAGGAGCTTCAGGGCAAATCATGTTATATCTTAGAGTAGGTAGTATGTGTGTTTTAGGGAGCAAGTAGATGTTATGACTCCATCTTTTGCCCCTTAGTTTGCTGTTTCCCCATTCCTGTCTTGTTTTCAGGTATCATCTCTTCACTCACCCTGGGCTCACATTCAACAATGTCCACTTTGCAGGTTTTAGATCTTGTCACATTTGTGTTTAACAAACTTCAATGAAAGGGTTTCAAAAGAAAAAAAGTCTTACTATATTTTTCTTCCAGAGTAATCCTGTGCAAGAAATTCCTTCAGTTTATTAGCTAAGTATACTTTTTTGACAATGTCAGTAATCAAGGCATTTCAAAGATGGTATTTAAATTGAACAAATTAGGCAAATATAAACACATTTTGTTCTCTAGTCAAAGTGCTGGGCTTTCGAAGCCAAAACATAGAGAGCCTGACCAAGGATCACATAGCCCTACGGCTCCCAGTGATCTCCAGTGGAGCATACACAGAGTCTGCACAATGTGTTTCTGTTCTGGTTCCCAGATCCACTCTGCATCTTCCTTCATATATCCAGTAGCCTCCCCAAGAAGCTCCCCATCCTCTGACTTCCAGTTGGGTTTGGCAGTGGAGAGTGAGATCAGGTTGTTTTCCCAGCTTTCTTCCTGAGGAGTTGCTTCTGACCAGCTATGTCACTTGAGCTAAAATGACGGTTCTCTACGTGGCCTTCTCTACAGGACTTTCTCAAGCTCCTATAACCACCAGCCACTTTCACCCTGCCAGGCATAGGAGTCTAAGAGCCCAAATATTATTATTTGTCATTAGTCCCTCTCAAATTATTATAATTTGTGTATGCCACAGATTTCTTGTGGATACCCTGACTTGACATGGAATCTAAAGGGAAACCCTGGTCAAGCATAGAATGAAGGAGCCACATACCATATACTGGTATGTCCTGAAACTCAGGAGGATGTTTACAACTACAGGAAAAAAGGATCTGTGCTGTCCTACAATGCAGTCATCAAGATTCTACATATCTGAAGGAATTTTCTGGAAAGCTCTTGTCAAAGTCTCTGGTCTATCTCATCATTCTTGGTTGGTCTACACTCTGAACTGCACAACAGTGGCCTCCTGGCTGGAGGAGTGAAAAGAGGAAGGCTGGCACATAGGATTCCTGAGTGAATGCCAGCAGCAGCCTTTACACTTAGTTTTAATACCAGGGTCCCATTTTTGCTCTTTTTGAACTTCACTGACAGAATCACATAGTATGTACCTTTTTGTGTCTACTTTTTGTTTTACCTTATGTTTATGGCATTCAGCTATGCCATTGCATATGTTCATTCTCAGTGCTGTATAGTTTTCCACTTCATGAACACTTTGCAATGTATTATTAATTCTATTCTGAAAGAATGTTTGGTGGACACAAAAAATTGTACTGCCATGAATATACTTGCTAAACATACTGCAGGCATTTCTATCGCACAAATATGCTGAATTGTTAAATCTTAGGTAATACTTATGTTGAGCTTTAGGAGATATTTCTAAATAACTTCTAAACATAGTATCAGTTTTCACTCTAGGTAGACTTTATCTTCTTAATCATCCAAGTATATATGTATGTTGAAACTCTAATAGGATTCTAGACCAAATAAAAGGCCCTGGTTTAAGAGCCTGATGGAAAGATTTCCCCAGTCTCCAAGCAGACTGGTGAAACTCTTTAGCAGAATTTGGATCAACATGCAAATAATCAGGGTATGGACACCATGATTTGTACCAGCTTCTCCCTGCCAGTCCTTTCTAACCCATGCTCTATCCTGGCCAGCACTTTCCAAGGCAGACAGAAAGAGACAAATTGGGTGTTTGGGAAGAGAAAGAGAGATAAAGTACATAGCAAAGCTGTGGTGTAGATTTCCAGAGTGAATTTGAGAATAATTAAAGGAGGGCAGTGTTAATCCTGCTCCTTGGGGTGGTCAGTCTTATGATCTGGAGGGATAACAGGGGGCTTTCCTTTTGAATTAAGCAAACCTAGAAGAAAAATCCATCTTACTTTGCATTATCTTTCACAAAGGAAAATAAAGACACAAACATCTTACTGGAAAAATTGAAAAGGAAATCCTGAAAAGTCACATCTAAGGAATGATAAATGGGAAATAATTGTATAGTCTGTACCATCTCCAATTTAAAATACATTAAATGCTAGTGATAATCTTACTAGTGTTTAATCTTTATTGCTTCATTTTATAGTACAGATAAGAGTTATTAACACTTATTCACAGTTCTCACCTCCTGTATTAATTTAATATGTGGTAACCTATAGCTGCCATAACAAATTACCTCTAATTGAGTGGCTAAAAACAATAGTGATGACTCTCTCACAGTTCTAGAGGCCAGAAGTCTAAATCCAGTGTTGGCCAGGTGGTTCCTTCTGGAGGCTTTAATATCTTAGCATCTAGTGATTACCAGCAATCCCTGGCATTCCTTGGCTTGTAGTTGCAATATTCCAGTCTTTGCCTCTGTCTTCAAATGGTGTTCTCCCTGTATGTGTGTCCAAATTTCCCTCTTCTTATAAGGAACTAGTCAGACTGGATTTAAGAGTCCACCTTACTGCAGTATGAACTCATCTTAACTTGATTACATATACAAAGACCCTATTTCCAAATAACATTACATTTGCAGGTTCCAGGGAGATATGAATTCGAGGGCAGAGGTCACTTTTCAACGTATCAGTCACCACATGAATTTTTCCCATAACCTTAAGTATGAATTTTCCTCCCACACAGATATCCAGGAGCATAATTCTTTCTATTATAAAGGGAACCCAGATGTATGTAATGATCCTGAGTTGGAGCAAGAATGTGAGTTCAGAATAGAGAAGGGGCTCTTGTCCCTTCTTTGATACATGCAGCTTTTTTGTCATAACTTAGGAGGCAGAAGCTTGGGGGAGGAAGCACAGAGACCAGCTTCTGCTAATGTTGACCCAGGTCCTGTAGCACAGTGAACTAGCTCATAAACCTTAAGTGGGAACTGTCCAAAAAAAGGGGAAAGTGCATCTTCTTATAACCAAGAAAAAACAGGTTTCCTATGTTTTAAGAGCTAATGAATACTCACCAATGGCCTCCTTCCATACAGCCCAGAGCACCCAACTTCAGGAGAGTAGATTATCTGTGAAGATACATACACAGATACTCATAACTCTGTAAGACTTTTGGCTTTGATCTGGGATGCAAATTTTATGTCTGCACAGCATAATTACAGGACTGCCTGTGGATGAGAAGTGGGGGAAAGATAATTCTATTCTAAAAGTTCTGTTTTCAGTGGTGCTGAGCAGTATAAGGCAACAGCTGGAAATCTCCTGGAGACCTGAGAAGGATCCAGCTAACATGAGAACCACTGCCATCGCTTGACATCTTGATCTTGGTGTCACCATGATCTAGTACACCAGAACTTGCAAAGCCAGATGACATTTGTGTACCTTTTGATTAACAGTGATGCAAAAGGACTTCAGATTCAGAAGACTGTTGAATCAAATAAAAAGAACACTGAAGACTTTCAATTTATCATGTACATAATTATTCCATAACAAGGCAACTAAGATCACTCAATACAGGAAATCCATTAATGTGTAGGCTCAGAAATGCCCAAATTCACTCTATACTTAGGAATGATGCATTTAACATTTGATCATGACTAAAGAGGCTTCAAAATTTGGAAGGCACTTAATTTCACAGTGTTAACAACTGTGAAAAGTTTATAAAAATCCATCATCCCAGATCAATTCAGAGCAGGACCTATTTTCACAAAATGGTTCTTTTAATAGTAAAGTTGAAAAAGGCAGTCAGATTAGGCCTACCTAACATTTAGAAACACTTAAAAAGGGATCGTTGGAGGCAGGGATTATTTCTGTTAAGAATTGCACATGTTAACACAATTATTTTGTTTCATAAATAGCTTCTGCCAAATGAACATACTTGCACAAACCATACTAAGACTGCTATGTTCTGCTGGCTCTTTTGTTTTGAGTTCATAACACACCCATCTCTTCACCTTAGGTTTTCTCAGCTGGCAATGAACACATGCTGAGCACAGGCTAAAGTTCAGCAAAGCATCACAGAAACATCAGAGAAGCAAACATGAGAAAGAAACCAGGAAATCCAAATAGTGCTGAAAATACCATCCATCTGCCATTAATTTTGCAATTCATCCACAGGGTATTTTCTAATATCAGTACATAAGAGGGAAATTGGGCACCATCTTGAACAATCCTCAGGAAGCCCCACTCAAAAATCTCTTCCTGTCATATCTTTCACTGTTGGAAGTGTTGCCTGTTTCTTTGGTTGAGCACTAAATGAAGTTGTTGACATGAGTTTAGAGGCCATTTTTCTTTAAACCTTAGACTCACAGTTCATGAGATGTTATGTCACGGGAGATATACATGGACTCACACCAACAGGGGACACTGTGCATCCAGAACTACCCACTTTGTTCACCCTGGGATACATAGTATATTCATAAATGGGTTTTAACTGACCACAGAGTTTAATGTTGTTTTTCTTTGCTGAATTCATAAATTTGAATTTGTAGAAATGAAATATACTTTTAATACAATTGCACTCAATTTCAAACAGACATTCACATCTGAGCGGTGATGCATAAGTGCATATATGCTTTTCTGTATTTATGTATTTTCTATAATCATGTTATTAATATAATTAATAGTTACAGTTAGTGAAGTTACATATGCTGGTGCTGTGCATCTTGTGGAAAATGAATGAGCAAACCTATTTATAGTTATTGACTTAATAAAATTCTGAGTGGCAGAAACACATCTAGAATTAACACTAATAAATGAAAATAAATCACTGGTTTTTTGATGGCTCTAAATCTCAAGGCTATAAACAACAAACTTAAAGAAAAGTTTCATAAAAAATTATGTTACTACAAGCTGGACACAAGAATCAAATAAATTTGTAAGTGCCATCAGCTTGAAATAACAGAACTAATCAAGTGTTGGTAGTTGTCACTGGGTACTGGGCTATAAAGTAAACTAAAAAAAAAAATTTTTTTTTAACAGGCTATTTTCATACAACAAATACATAATAAATTATGAACAATGGAGGAAGCCCAGCAAAAGTTTCCAGCAAATAAGAATTAAAAGAATAGAAAGTTCAGTAATAACTATAGGGTCATTTATTTCAAAATACTGCCACCTTAAAGAGAAATCTTATTAAAATAACAGATGATTTTAAACAAATTCCTCCTGGAAACAGAAACTCTGGCAAGCCTCATGATCTTTATAGAACTCTTTGTCCCCAAAAGCCATGGGAGAACTAAAAGCTTGGGTGACCATTTTCCTAACCAGTTTTAGCAATTCTTGTATCTTCTTCCCCAACAAACTCTTCCCTAACCCCTATGTCTAAAGAAGAAAACAATACAAACCTCAGTAGACTCCACAGGATGTGCCTGAAAATCCAGTCAGAAAACTTTATGAGATCCAACTGGCCTATACTAAACAGAAAACAAAACAAAATTCTTCTCTGAATCTACAATATTGGGGAAAGAGAGGGGGTAAAGGATCATTCACCAGAACTTTCCCCCATTGTCCTCCTCTCACTGGGGCGCCTACTCCTGAAGAGGTCTCTGGAGTAGGGCAGGCGAGGCTCCCTCACGTGTGGGCGGCGGGCCCTCTGGGCCCCAGGGCAGACGCTTGGGCCAGGGCCCACCTCTGAGCCTACACATAGAAAGAGCCGCGCTTACTGTGCCATTCATCTAAAGATGAAGAAATGAAATGCGTTTCTGTAGGAACAGACCATTTGGGAGTAAAGCCAGGTTGTGAAACGCTAGACTGAATAAAGTGGCGGTGCCTACCTCGTTAGGGACAGAACCCACTACTCGCCTTCCATCTTGAATCCTCAATTACCCACCAGCCCGCCAAGCCTCCCTACCCCCCACCCTGGGAGGAGGGGAGGCCCACGCGCATGCGCACTCATACACACACACACACACACACACACACACACACACACACACACACACACCCCTCCCTGCACATTGGGCACGTGGCCTGCTGAGCTTTCCCCTCCGTGAGCTGGTGTGGGGCCGTCTACACCGTCTCTGCTCCTCCTCCATCTCATCGCCTTGATCCAGGCTGGCTCTGAGTGTGTGCTAAGGCCAGGTGCTGGGGAATCTGAAATTCGTGCCCCTCAATCCCCAAGGACACCTTTCTGGCAGCAGGTGAGGAAGGCAGGGCTGCTGCCAGCCTGCCCCAGCGGCAGGTCTCTTTCCCCTCCTGGGGCGTTCCTAGGAAGTCACGCAACTGGCAACACCAGGATTGGGAGAAGTGGAGTGTGCGGCCTGGATTGTGGGAATAGATGCCCTCGAGGACAGGGTCGAGACCACACTTATTTTCCTTTTTCTACCACCCCGGAATTTGAACTCTGGTCTTCAGGGGAGTGAGTGCTGTAATCATAGAGAGGTGGCCATGGAGGCAGAGGTTCTGGGAACAGAGAACAAAACTCAGAGAGGAGAGCCAGCCAGCGGCATTCCCCAAACTCAAAATGGCTCCCTCGAGGGACGCTTGTTGATTAGTTTGTTTGTAGTCCTTGGTTTTCTACTTTTACCCCAAACTAGAAAAAGGAACAAAAGATACCAAATGCAATGGTACATTTTTGTCATATTTCTCATCCATTCAGAACTAGGAAGCATTGGAAATCTTGTGGGAAAGCCACTTCTCAGGAGATTTCCAACCCAATTTCTTAACTACAGTGGTCTGGAGTTTTTGCTTAAGTTTTAGATAAGTCTTAATTCCTGGTTGCTTGGCTGCTCAAATTTCAAATTCTTCTCAGGTTTACATCAGTCATTCCAAGGGACAAGCAAAACATTTCACATAACACAATGTCTTGGCTTTTAGCATATCTTTGGTCTGAATGCTTAAGACTTTTCTATCTTTGAGGAAACACACATATCTCCTATAAAAAGACCCCCTTTCCACCACCCTGCCCCTGTTTCTGTTTCTCCTCTTCTCTCTCATGCCTTCTCCTCATGTTTGTTCCTCTCTTCTATCTCCCTGCTCTCTCCTTTTTTCTCTCTTATCTCTCCCTTTATCTCCCTCTTCCTTGTTTTCTCTCTCTGTCCTTCTTAACCTTTCTATCATTCTCTTTTCTCTCTCTTTCCCACGTCTCCCTCAGTTCTCTCCTGCCTCCCCCTTTCCCCCCTTCTATCTCTTCCCTTCTCCTTTTTCCCACTCCTCAAATCTGAAGCATACTCCTCACCACTCTTGCAGCCCAGACTCTGTAATACTGAACTACAAAACCAAGTGTGCTCTAAACAAAATGTATGAGGAAACCACAGAAATGAAGACAATTAGGGTAAATAAGAGACAGTGATCAAATATAGCTAATTTGTATCCATAATACTTGGGAGTTACACAGTCTGCTTCAATTTGAAAGATATATTCCAGACCACACTGTTTTGTTTTGTTTTTTTTCTACTGGGACTGCCTTTTGCTTTCAATTCTTGAATCTTAAGAATTCATGCCATAATTTGGGGTTAGCTTGTAATTCTTGAAGAGAAAAAAAAATCTAGTCCACAAATCCTCCTGTATTCCATCGCTTCCAATAATGGGCTTCTGTGGCCAAATTCACCATCAGTTAGCTGTGTTTTCAGAGGGAGTGGGTAAAGTGGGGAGAAGAATTGGAGAAACAAGCTCACAGCAAGCATGGCCTCATATAGCATGGGATGAATGGAAACTCCTTGGCTAAATAAAACGTATAAGGTTTTGAAAATAGAATATGTTGTGAGGAAGAGGGGAACTCTGGATAGCAAGACTTCACCCTCCTGCTTTAAGAGATACTGAGCACTTCAAATGTAAATGGTAATGAAGAGTTTGGTAACATTGTTCACAATTTAAGAAATGCATTCTAAGGCTCCCGCTTGTTATCACTAATTGATCCAGTGTTAGAAGGCGTGATATACCCTTGATTCCACCCAGATGTGCAGGGGTACATATGGAATGTCTACAAGTTGTTGTGTATTCATCTTCCAACCTGGACCTGCAGCAGGGAGGCCTTGCTAACCCTGGAGGGACTACCCCCCTCCCTAGTAATTCCTAGAAATAGTAATAGTAAACAACTCACCTGCAAGGTCAGGGCCACTATATCCCTAATCGAATTACCCCAGGGCATGGTCCCAGACAACAGGGACAGCCTCTATGCTCCATAGCCTGCTGAAATTTTTCAAACTGGGAAATCCTAAACCTGATTATCCTGCCTCATCTGTTCCTTCCTGAAGAAACCACAATAAAGACTCTTGCCACAGTCTCCCCTCCTGACCTATCCTGATGTTTCCACATGTGCCTCCCCCATGACATGGTGTGCCCCTCCTCTTGGAACTGTGAGTAATAAACTATGTTTTCGATAGCAGTTGTCCTCTGATCTGTTGGCCTTACTTTACCTGAAAACCCACATTTTAAAACATAGATATTTTCAACTGATGATATAAAAGACCCATAATTCATTTCTTAGGAAAAACAGATTTCTTTTCTAGCAAACCAACCATGCAAAAAGTAACAAGAAACAATATCATTCCAAATTTTAAAAAATATTTCCCATCACTCAAATTACACACACACACAGCTGCAAAAGCCTGTTGCAGGAAAATGGGCACTCTAATAGACTAATGTGGGAATGTTAGTAAGACAACTTTTCTGGAAGGATATTTGGCAAAATATTGAAAGACTTCAGACCATGATGCAAGTCTGAGCTGGAAGGACAGAGGAAGTGAGGGTTAGGGGGAAGTCTCCTGGACCCCTCTGACATTTCTTCAAGGCCATCTGGCAGCCCTTGAGCCATCAGAGGAGTTCTCTGTCTCCCAGGAAGAGACCTGCCTTAGTAGCCCTGCTGCTTATTCACATCTGGGAAGGTGACCCCAATGGACAGCTGATAGCATGGAGAAGTCTCCCGGCATCACCACACTGCACTGAGGGAAGTGCCTTACTCTTAAGTATTCACATATTTATGACTATGCCCTCCTGAGAGTACCCCTCAGTACCATAGGATTTGAGTCATACCTTTTAATGCATGCCTTCGTTTTCTCAACTAACTTCAGCCAATGCCAGCCCAAAGTGCATGAAGCAGCTACCCTAGGACAAGTCTGGCCCAGCACCGTAAGCTGCATGAGGCCAGCAAGGAGGGACATAGACTGCGAAGAGGAAAGAAGCAGATGGAGAGGGTGGCGCCTGTGGCTCAGAGGAGTAGGGTGTTGGCCCCATATACTGGAGGTGGCAGGTTCAAACCTGGCCCCAGCCAAAAACTGCAAAAAAAAAAAAAAAAGGTGGAGAAGGAAAAAGCTGGCATCATTGGAGTTGGGGCTATTTAAAACCAGGGCTTGTCCATGGAAGCCAAAGGGAGGAGGATACTGAGGAAAGATGTAAACTGGGGAAAAATACAGAAAAAGAGGACCTGGTGTCAGAGGCAGGGCAGACACTATTTCCAGGACACCAATAAGACTTGGAGAGCTTGAATGTACTTGCTTGAGTGTAGAAGGGGACAGGACCAAGACTCAGTTCTGAGCTCATTGTGAGGCTCTTCTGTGTGAGCATTCCTTCTCTCATTCTTCACCTCACGCTCATCCATTGCTTTTCTAATCACAGCCACTCTGTGATTTCCATGGTCCCCTCATGTCTCTTTTCCTCAGCTTTCTTACCCTATAAGAGTTGCTATGAAAGCCCCATCCAGCTAAATAATCTTTGTTTCCACTAGGGGATAAAGACATAGATACAGAACATGAACTCTTCATGCTCTGCAAGAAACCTGCACCTGCCATGCACCAGTGTGCAGGAGGAATTCCAAAAGTTAAGCAATATGAGCTGAGTAAGAGGCTTTCTTAGGGAACTTTATTTGTCCCACGGTTAACAACAGAGGAGAAGGCAGAGTCCCCCTGAACTTTCCAAGATCTCACAGAGCAATGTGCCAGACCAGGGCACAGCAGGACCTGCAGTGTGGCTCTGCATCCTGGTGGACAGACATGGGTCACCACGCAAAGCAGTCTTGTCAGTGGGGGAATAAACAGACTGCTCAGTGCCAGACAGTCTAGGTTCAGGCCACGGGCTACTGGATGAAAAACCTATTACACAACATCAGCTGCCTTGAACCTGGAGATTTAAGGTGCCTGTGGGAAATTCTAGTCTCCCCTGAAGCAAGAGGAATCCCTCCTTCTAAGGAAAGCAAAGCTCAGGGTAGCTCCCACAGAGAGTTTATCAACCAGGCAATGCAAAGTCTGCCCCCATGAGAGTTGTTACTTTCTGACAATTCTGCTCTTTGCACCACAGATATGTAGCCAAAATAACTATAATATACAAGTGATGGGAAGCATGAGAAATAAGTGCAGGGAAATGAAACGGAGCTTCAGCAAGTGAGATTATGAAGAAAGAGAGCATTTGATCTGGGCCTGAAGGAGTAGGCCAGGTTCAGAAATGTAGCATGGTGGGCCAGGGCATTCCAAACTAGAAGGTGAATTTGAACCGGGGCCATGGAGACCAGAGAGGAGGTAGGACCGTGCATCATACAGAGCACAGGCTATCAGCACCTGAAGTACCCCACACTTGGATCAGAGCTAACCAAAATCCTGGGAATCATTTCCTCTTAAGACTTCAGAACAGAATTCAGAAATGTCATTTCCACTAAGCAAGTTACAGTATGAGGATTTGTGTTCAGTGGGTGCTGGTTGGTGTTTGGTCAGCTTGTCTCAGTTTGGTCTTTTGTTCCCATAGAATTTTTTAAAATGTTGTTTTATTCTAGGCCTCAAATTTTGCTGTTTAGTTAGCACAGAAATCCCCACAATTAAATTCTTTCTTCTTCTCCAGTATGTT
Source organism: Loris lydekkerianus (assembly GCA_963574355.1). Taxonomy (NCBI): domain Eukaryota; kingdom Metazoa; phylum Chordata; class Mammalia; order Primates; family Lorisidae; genus Loris; species Loris lydekkerianus. Next base: position 14,771 of record CAUYPK010088873.1, read on the forward strand.
ATTCTTTTCAGCTCTGTTCAGATGTTGGAATTCCACACGTTTCTTGACATTTTGACACTAGCTACCTGGTTTGGTGCTATCTCAGGATAAAGAATTTCTGGATTAAAACATTGGTTTCTAAGTTCATGATGAGAAATATTAACAAAATCATTTTTTTGCACAAGGGAGGGAGGACCTGGCATTTGAGCTGAGGACCTGCACCCACCTTCCACTTCCTGCTCCATGGCATGATCACTGCCTTTTTCATTTGAGCTGTGATGCAAGTATTCTCAAATGACCACAAAGTGTTTTTCTGTCTTTTATATTGTTTGTGTTGAGGTAGACTTGGTGTTAAAGATAAGCCAGGTATGGAACCAGAGTTGGAACCAAGTGTGACTAATCGCTGGCTACTCGTGCAAGGAATACTTCTTCTCCATATGCCAGAGCACATCCCTCCCCCAATTCTCTACCAGAGTCAGTTCCTGCTCTCCCTTACCCCATCTGCCCCCAGGAAAATAAATCCAGTGGATAGGAGCCATAACACCTCTGTAAGTGTGCCATTGCCCACCAGGGACTGATCAGTATATATATCCTTGCCGCCTTCTGGTTCCTCCAGCTCACTTGACCCCTCCTTCTGGTTGAAAACATGGGGTTCTACTCTAAGCTCTGCAACTCAAGCTCACCAGGACTTAATATAAGTCGATGTATTCTGGCCTCCAGCTGACTTGACTCCCCCTTCCAGGTGAAACATGGGGTTCTACTCTAAGCTCTGCAACTCAAGCTCACTGGGACTTGATACAAATCCATGTATTCTGGGCATCTGCTTCCCTAGCCGTAAGAAAAGTAAGTTGGCAAATATGAGGCATGCCATTCTGCTCAATTTTGCATTCATTCCAGACATCATTAATTAGTCATGTCCCTGAACTCCAACAGGAACTCAGAATCTCTCAACCCAAGGCTCAAGGCAGCCACCACCAACCAATTGCTAATGGCTTTTTAAATAAAATGGATTTACCATTCTTGGACTACGTTTCCTTTCAGCACTAATGGTCTATTACTGCATTAAATGAATGTAATGGTAATATTAAGAACAATAGGCTAGACCAATTGATCTTCATATATATTCATCTGGTGGTAGTTAACATTAACTTTTTAAAATCAGCACATACCTTCATTTGAAGTAAACTATCTCTAAATTTGATAAAACCTGATGCTCTTTGATGAAAAGGACAATGAAATTTATTTGGTCATATACTTGAAACTTGTTTCTTAGTGACAATTAGCTTTAAAAAAATCATTTCATAGTGCAGGCAACTGATACCCAGTGGTATACATGACCTTTATACTCTTCCCTGTTATAAATTTTACAAAATTTAGAGCAACAGATAAGAATGAACAACTAATGATAAGCCATTATTCAATGATATGAATTAAGTAGATCTAGTCACCAACACACATGTAAGAAAGGAAAACAGTAGAATCCTAGGTGTCAGAAAACCATGAAACCCAAAATGTAAGCTTTAGGCTTGTAACCACCATGAACCTCTATATGTTTTGTATAATTCTCTCCCTAATTGTATAATTGTATAATTCTCTCCCAAAACTTGACCCTTTGGGTTTTCCAGAAATGATGGACTCCTGACCTCATGTGATTTAGCCTAAACCTCCCAAAGTGCTGTGTCTATAGGCATAAGCCACCACACTCAGCCTGAAATGATGGATTTTCTACACAACATAGGAGTTGAGATTCTGAAGGCCCCAGGATGGACTTCCTGAAGCCAAGATTCACCATCCTCTACAACCTTCCCCCAATGCAATGCCCTTTGTGAAATACACCATGTGAGTGAGATACACCACAAGGAGGCACATGGCCCCTCCTTTAAAAGCCCATGATATGCCTTTGTTGGGGAGATGGATTTGAGGCAGTTTCTCCCATTCTCCCTACAAGACATCTGTAGAATTAAAAATTCCTTTCTTCTTTAGCAATCCTCAGTGTCTCAATAATTGGTTTTTGGTGTGATGAGCAACTGGACCTGGACTAAACCCCTTGCAGTTTTTACAACAGGCTGAGGATCTCAGAACCTTAGAGAAATAGTGCCCTTGTGCTTCAGGCACATCATGGCCTTTGTCAGTTTACCTGTGTCCCACTTTATGTGTCTAGAAGTTCCTAGAAGAAAGAGACCTTGCTTTACTCGTCTGTATATCCCTAGAGCCTGGCACATCAAGCAATTGTGGATAAATGGTTTTTGAGTGAATCTTCCCATGCCTGGGACTTCAAGAACTAGATCTGAAAATGTATGGGGTTTTAGAAGGCAGCCTGCACTCTGTCTGAAAAACATACCAATTGCTGTTAGACAGTGAAAAGATCCCAAGAATCCTTTCTTTCTTGGAACACTGTTCCTGGAAAAATGAGCTAGATATTGCTTCTAGGCTTGACTACAGTTTCTATTAGGCTGATCCAATTTGCAGCCTCTCCAGCAGCCATCCAGTGTCCAGAGGTGAAGAGAGGGGCTCCTTTGAACAATTCATATCAGATGCTGGTACCATCCCAATCCTTGGCCTTTGGGAAAACACATAAACTTGAAATGGCAGAAACCCGAAGAAAGTTCACTAGAACATATGGGCACCTTATCAGGGATTTATCAAGCTTCCCAGAGTTGATCCTAGCCTTGTTTTAATGAAAATAGCCTGTTGAACAATCATGCCAAGAATTTTCCTTTTCTTTTCTTTTTTTTTTTTTTTTTTTTTTGTTCTTCCTTTTTATTTCAGCCCCTCCTTTCTTCTTTTTTTTTTTTGTTGTTGTTGTTGTTGCAGTTTGGCTGGGGCCACCCTTGGCATATGGGGCCGGCATCCTACTTCCCGAGCCACAGGGACCACCCCTTCTTTTTCTCTTTCTCCTTCTGCTTCTCCTTCTTTTCTCCTTCCTTCCCTAGATTTTGTCATTGCAGAAGTTAATTCTGAAATAGTGAACAAGCCTCATATTGCCAAGCCTGCTATATACACTGTTATTATCAAACATTTCTGCTTAGGCTAACCACTCTATGTCAACATAAAATAAGTGTATTAGACATCCATCATCACAGCTTGAACTGGGGAATTACATGAGGTTGAATTACCCTCTACTTTTGCAACTGGATCCTTAGCCAAGACAACATAACTTTTCAGTCTTAATTTGTATAAGTAAGAAAGATCTTCAAATGTTTTACTGATTTTTAAACTGGTAATTTTATACCAGTCACATATTTCAATTAACTAATTGTTATTCCTCTGTAATTGTGCCTTGAGATGACTTAATCCTAGAAGTTGCGATTATAAAATTAAAATAAATATATTTCAACCTAGTACTCCCCATCATACAAATCAATAACCTTTGTTCACAGCCTTGGAGAAAAATAATGCTCTTGACCAATCAAAATGCTATTACCATAACATTACCATACAGTCTTTTATTTCTCTGCTCTGCCCTGCTTCAGTTAGTATGCTTTGTTTTGTGATTCCTTGATTTACATGAATAAATTAACTTACAATGGCAGTCAATGAGACAAAGAAAGGGGGTGTAGTTACAGGCTAGGTAAGGGACAATCTCAGGATCAAAAATTCTTGGAATATTCTCAAGGGTCTGAAGATGGAAACTCAAGAGCCCCAGTGGTCAGGAAGACTTAAGAGATACCAGAGCCCAGAAAGAGAAGTCAAAATCCAAGAACCTGAAAAGCCAGTGGGCACTATTAAACAAATATTATGTGAGGTCATTTGTTTGGATTGAGTTCCTGCACTAGGCCCCAACAGACCAGACCAAACCAGAACAGCCTCATTTATGCTAAGTGCCACATCACCACACCGAACTTTGAAATGGGTCATACCCCAGTCCCAGAAAACCAGGAGATTTCAGTCAACCCAAGTCAGTATAATAAAGAAGTCCCCTCTGTTTCTAACCCTATAAGGAAAGCAACTTTGAAGTCTCCAATCTGATTTTTGTCCCTAGTTCTGTTGTCTTCTGCCCTTTTCTGCCTGTAAAGCTCAGTTCAGCTCCCCACAGCACTATTCTACTTAATGGAATAAAGTATTGCTCTATCCTAGAATTGCAAAATACTGAAAGCAAGTTAGATCTTCAAACTAAATTTGTGGTAATTTTGTCTTTTGATAATGAGATTGAGAGGAAGGAGGGACGAAAGGAAAAGCACAGAGAATGTTTGTGCAGTGAAACTCCTCTGATCCTATAATGATGGACACATGTTCTTAAACATTTGTTCAAACACATAGATTATTCAACTAGAAGGGTGAATCCTAATGTAAACCATGGGCTGTGGGTGACAGTGATGTGTCCGTGTAGGTCCCTCAGTTGTAAGTAATGTCCCACTCTGATGGAGGATGTGGACACTCTGGGGGGAGAGATGGAGACATATGGGAAATCTTTCTACTTTTTCCTCAAGTTATAAATCTAAAATTGCTCTAAAAAATAAAGTCTATGAAAAAAATTAATATTCCTGACAGAATAAGCCAAAAACATGCCCTCCAAAAGAAGAATTGGTAAAGTTTATATAAGAGATGTAACATTTCCTTTGTAGTAGGAAAATTCTATTCAGCAATATAAAACTATAATTCATTCACTACTTCATGTATGTATTCGATAATAATAAGTGTAAGGAAAACCAACTGGTTAATTGAATATAAGAACGTTCATTGAATTGAAGGGTCCAAAGAATGTAAAGGATAAGATGAGGAGTGAAACTCAGTGGACAATTAAATCTTACAAAGACCTTCAGGGTGATTAAAAATATCCACTAAAGAGAAATAGTAGAGTTCCATATAATCCACATTTAAATCTGTAATAGACTCAGAATTCAAGAACACAGGTATAGATTGACAGGTATACACAGGTATATTTTATTTTTGCTTTAAATTGTATTTGAAGCATGGTACTGGCACAAAAACAGAGAGGTAGATGTATGGAACAGAATAGAGAACCAAAAGATGAACCCAGGTACTTATCATTATTTGATCTTTGACAAACCAATTAAAAACATTCAGTGGAGAACAGATTCCCTATTTAACAAATGGTACTGGGTGAACCGGCTGGCGAACTACAGAAGACTGAAACTAGACCCACACCTTTCACCATTAACTAAGATAGACCCTCACTGGATTAAAGATTTAAACTTAAGACGTGAAACTATAAAAATACTAGAAGAAAGTGCAGGGAAAACTCTTGAAGGAATCAGCCTGGGTGAATATTTTATGAGGACGACCCCCTCCCCCTGGCAATTGAAGCAGCAACAAAAATACACTACTGGGACCTGATCAACTAAAAAGCTTCTGCACAGCTAAGAACACAGTAAGTAAAGCAAGCAGACAGCCCTCAGAATGGGAGAAGATATTTGC
>CAUYPK010088874.1:0-18554 GCA_963574355.1 Loris lydekkerianus
TACCACTAAACCAAACAAGTTTATTTCCTATAAACTATAAAACAAGCTAGGAAAGGCCTTTGGTCCTAGATCTCCTGGGGGAGGGGAAAATCGAAAGCGGCTGCCTGGGGGTTAGGCGGCAGCGGCTGACCCGCAGAAAAGTCCTGGGCACCACAGCGCAGGTGCTTCCCGGGGACACCTGACCTCCTCCTGCAGGGCGATTTCCTCATACCTACTCTCACAGTGCCTGAGACTCACCCTGGATGTCACCCAAGTCTCAAAGCCACAGCCAACAATACTAAATCAAGAATCCTCTAAACTTGGCGGATGCCGCTCCTAGAGTTCAGGTCCATCCTCGCCTGAAAAGAGGCTGGCACGGGCGGGGTGACGGTTTCAGGCCACTCGGCTCCGGGATTCGGGAACAGTCGCCAACAGATGTACGTGACATAAAAGGACAAGGGGGAAGAAATTACAACTTTGCGGAGTTCACCAAGCCTCGGGCCCGCCGAGCAGAAGGTCGAGCTGCGAAGGAGGGAGCGCCCGGGATTCGGGGCCCCGCCGCGACGCAGCCAGGAGCGCGGTGTGAGCGGCCGGTGGGGTCCGGCCGCCCGGAGACCTCACCCGCCCCGGCGCCCGCTCCGAGCCCGGCCGCCGCCCAGACCCGGAGGGCGCGCCCGAGGCAGCCAGGGGCGACGGCGGCCACTCCGGAGTTGCCTCGGAACTTTCCCGGGACGCGCCGCCGCCGCCTCACCTTGCTGAACACCTCCAGGTCGTCCTCGTCCTCGTCCAGATCCAGCACCTCCGCCTGCAGCAGCGCCGAGGAGCCGCTGCTCCCCGGGCAGGGGGCGCCGCCCCCCGGGCTCTCCCCGTCGGCGCCCCCGGCCGAGAGGCCCGAGGAGCACCCCCGCGATGCCTGGCGCTCGCCCTCCATCCCGACAGTGCGCGCCGGCCCGGCCGCAGCCGCCAGCCCGGCTCCCCCGCGCGCGCCCATTGGCTCCCGCGCGTCCTGCGCCTCCCCGGCCGGCCCCGCTCCAGCCCCTCGCCGGCTGCGCAGACGCGGAACTGCCGGGGCGCGCGGCGGGCCCGGGAAGGCGCGTCCCCCGCCGGCCTGGGGCCGGTGACGGCGCAGGAGCTGGGCGCCCGGACTCCGGCTGGGGCGGGAAAGGCACGACTGTCCCCTGGAGGAAAGGGGAGACTCGAAGGTAGGCGGTGGGCGTCCTCAGGCAGACCCGGGCGCCGGGGTCCCCGAGCGAGGCTTTCCGCGGTGGTGCGGTCTGGAAAGAAGCCGCGGAGGGAGCCGTCCACTTCGCGGGATCCACCGCAGAGCTGCAAGGCAGCCGCCCCAGCCGGCAGAGAGAAACCAGCCAAGACTGTATTTCCCGTATTTAGTGGCTGTCTTTCTTCGGGGTTGTGATTTTCGAGCTAATGCACAAATAAAAGACCTGAAAACTTCCTGTTTTGTAATTGATTTTTCACCCAGTGACTGGCCTGTGGGGTCATTTCACTGTCAAACCAGGAAAGCTGAGCTTTTGAAACTATTTTCAGCCACTTTCAGATGGATCTTTACTCCTAAAGTCTTCCTGAAGTTAATGAGCAAGAATGTTACCAAGAGAAAAGGACGTCTAGCTAGACTGGAAATCGCCACCCAGAAATAACCTTCGGTCCTTGCACTGCCAGCCTAAAGCTGTTAGTATTTAACTGATCACTGCTTATTGTTAAAAACAAACAACAACTACAAAAAAACAAACAAACAGACAAAAAAACACCCTAAATTCCAGAACTGGTGGACAAGTGAATGCATGTTGTTATATATTTTTTAATTGTTTTCACGTTTTATTATTTACTGCCCTTAGCGCCCCCCACCCCCCTTTCTGTTGTTATTGAAAACTTTTAAGTAGATAAAGATATATGTGGGAATTCCCTGTTTGGGGAAATAGAGAACATCCTTATTTCTGATTGGAGGACAGGGCCTAAACAATGTATTCTCTCTTAAGCATTCAAATTCTTTTCCCGCGGATGTCAGGACAGTTACCTACTTTTCAGTCAGGTAGGCCCTTGTCCTGTGCCTTTTCTGTTCTTTATGGTTCCTGAACCTAAAATGCCATTTCCTACCTATCCCTCAGAAATTGACTACAGACAGTCCTGACTCCTTCAGAAAGACTTTCTAAATGACAGTTTCCAACTTAGCATTTAATTTTATTTCATCTTATAGATTGTTTTTTTTTTTTTTTTAATGTAGTTGCCTTATATTCCTTAGTAACTAACATTTTTTGGTTAGGACTATGAATATGTATTCATAAAACACAAAATCAGACATAATAAAGCTTCTTTGTTAAAGTATATAAAGAATGCATGTTAGTAAAAGACTTACTTTTTCCTCTCATTTTTTTTCTCTCACTAGCTCATTCTGGCTAGTGAGGAAGATTCAAGTTTTCCTAGTTGCAATCAGAAACAGGAAATTCTTAATAATACTGTGACTCACAGAACTGCTAGAAAGCATGGAGAACAGGCTCAGAAAATGGGCAGAAAAAACCATAACTTGCATAACTTGGATCATAGTCAAAACTATGGCAGAGAAACCAATGGTGGTCACTTTGCTGCTACCACTGTCTGATACCACCTTCACATACTGCCATTAAAGCTTGTGTTACTGAACTCCAGTTTCTGTCTCCAACATGGAGACCACAGCTTCCCCTGAGAACTTCCCTGCTGTTAGTGCTACAAAAATGCCCCTATAGTCCTATTTCTCTGTGTTGATTGTTCTAGTTTTAAAATTCTAAAGACTATGTCTGCTTGGCCCATCTGGCGAAGTTTCATGGAGATTACTAAAGCAGAGAATTTTCCAAACATAGAAAGGCCATATTGATGCTGGTCAGCCAAAAAAAAAAGAGGAAGAGGTACAAGCAACCCAACCTTCATTCACCCCTTTAGCTGTCCAACACTAATAACACGTTTTTTTCACATATTTCCTCTTCTGTGGAAAATAGTCTAACTATGCCTCAAGCACCTGGGCATACAGTTTACAGCTCCCCAAAGAAAGAAAATCCCACATCTACTCATTATTGGTACAACTGTAAATCCAATATGTCTATTTCTCCTCTAGTCTCAATTCCCCATTAAATGGGACCACCCCTGGGTTCTTTAATAGAAGGATTCTTATTTGGGTGCCAAACCCTTTAAATCAGTAGAGTCCAAAACTTTGGGTACAGGTATAATGTTAGGAGGAGCTCTACCCAGTCCTGTCCTGTATATGGACAGTTATGTTGTATATTAATTTTTGATTCCAGTAATGTATATTAGCATATTGTCCACAGAGTTCTTTCTCTCCCACATCCCCACACTTTCCAGGTGGGATCTCCTGAGGACATAACTGGGTCTTTAATATGCTATTCTACTATAAGGTCAGCTGTTTTTAAACATAAGAGTCTATGAGCCTTAAGATGATAAGAACCATGAACGTATCCCAAAGGTTTTGCTGCTTTTGTTAGAAAATGATTTAACTGGTTAGAAAAAAAATGACATATAAAAAAATGTGATGTGGAATAGACCGGTAAATTAAATTCGTGCATGATCACAATGGGAGAAATTTGGTGAGCAGGAAGAGAAAATTTAGTGTCTTTTTCCTTAAGAATAAATCACAACATCTTCCAGTGTGGCGGGGAGGACCTCAAGTTACTATGGCAAATTGAGCACTTAGCAAGGGAAGTAGCCAATTCTTCTTTAGTGAACTGACATCCTTATTATTGAACCAATGCATAGTGTATATCTCTGTCACCATGGCTACTTGGTATTTCAAGCCATGGAATAAGCCCTGGAGTTTCTAAAAAAGCAGTAGAATTAACATCTTCAGAATAAGAATTCTAATCAAACTTATTATTGATGATATAAACGCATCAAATAATTTTTTGGAAAGCATTGCCATGGTCTATACATAGACTTTTATTCTGGAGCCCTTCCAAGGAACTCATCCATGTACATTTTCCCAAACTTCCCCTTGTTTTTTCTTGTTTTTTCTAAATCCCTTAAAGTCTAACTTTTGTCTTTTGTCCTTGAAGCAGCAGAGAATACTCAATCCTAGACTCCCCTTTGAAACATAGTGGGCATTTTTGTGACTAAGGGAAGGATTTCCTTTTTGCACTGCCTCCTTTTTATAGCGGTATAGTTCTAGATGATTCTAGCATATGATAAAGAACCATCTGTAAACCAAATTTGCATTTTTTTTAACCTCTTGGTTAACTGTTCAGATGGAGCACCCTATGAGATTATAGTAATAGACCGCTGGGAGTGAGAGCCAAATGTTCATACAAAGTGTGTTTTTAGGACCACGTTCATATATAACGTTTTCACATGAGTATTGTTCACTGAAGGCTCATTAGATTTTATGTGGTTTTTTTTTTTTTTTTCATTGTTAAAGCATCCATTTCAAGATGAACTGCTTGAAAAACAAGGTCACCTAATGTCCCAATGGCTAGTTTCTTAAATACCTACCAAAGAAGGTATGTTTGCCCTTAAAACTCCAGTGATTTTTTTTTTTTTCTTTTAGATCTTGTCACAGGCTCCCAGAAACCTTGTATTTTCTACAAGCTCAGCAATAATAGTAAAATTTACTAGGAATCTACTTCCTTTGAGTCAGACGCTGTTATTAGTACTTTACGTATGTTCACAAACTCCTTATGACGTAGCTACTATTTTTACCATCTCCATTTTACAAATGAAGAAGCTGATAAATACTGAAGTTACATAACCTACCCAAGCTATACAATAAATAAAGGTACCATATTTTGTCATTCATAATGCAAACTTTTTGCCCAAATATTTGAGGGAAAAAGTAAGGATGCATATTATATATAGGTAGTCATATTTCTGTATCTATATAAATGTTCTTAATTATTTTATTTTCGCTTATGTATTAAAAGTATAACTCTAGAAAGCAATGACAACATTTGTATGCAAAATAATATCATGATAAGTTTGGTTGAACTTACGATGAACTTGTAATGAAAGTATTTTCAACCAATGTTAGGCGGAAGCCAGCTGATATTTTTACAAAAATTATTGGAAAATTCCTTGGAAAATGTTGATTTGGTATCCAAACACTGAAAGCTTAAAGTTGACAGTTATCAAATATGCTAAAGAGCATGGGAAGAGAGCTGCTAAGGACGCTTTGGACCTCCTCTCACTGTTGTCAGATTGTGACAGCAACAGAAAGAAAACCTTCCCCAGATGCCAAGAGAGAAGCATGCCAAAGGGCCCACAAGTGGAGCAGGAGAAGTAGACCTGGATTCTGGAGTGGCATCAGACTAGGATCTCTTTTTTGACCAAGAAGATATAAAGAAGAGGGCACAAGGATTGTGTGAGAAAAAAAAAAAAAAACATTGATGATTTCTCAGGGATACCCAAATAGTGCTTTATAACTTTATGAAGAGAGAAGGTTTGAGGATGTGAAAGAAACTTTCCCAAAACATTCCAACAGTCTATGAGAATCAAGTCGTGGAATTTCACTCTTAGACTATCAACCTCTGAAAGACTTACAACTTTGAACTGTCACAAATTACCAATATGGGTCAGGTCCCACTCACATTTGAGGTGCCATCCAAGGAACAATGGATGTCAAAGGAGCAAAGACCGTGCCTGTTAAAACTAGTGAAAATCAGAAAACACATTTCACTATTACTCTAGTCTGTTGCACAGATGGGACAAAGCTGCCATCTATGGTCATCTTTAAAAGAAAAATGTTTTCAAAAGAAAAAATTTCAAGTGGAGATATTGTCCACGTGCATGAAAAAGATTGGATGCACAAAGAAGGCATGAAAATCTGGTTTAACAAAAGGATTACTTAAAAAAAAAACTTTGCTTGTTTTTGATCATTTCAATGCCCATGTTACACAAAATGCAAAAGAAGACTTGAAAACTCAATTTACTGTGATACCTGTTGGGCTAGCCAGCCAACTGCAACCTCTTGATGTGTCAGTAAACGAGGCCATTAACACCCTAAAGAAGAAAGAATGGACATCATTGATGGAGTCAGCTGGTAATGATTTACAAGAACACATCCATTGCTGGGTTTGTGATTGGATCCTAAGGTTGTGGAACAGTATCAAAAAGGAAGTGGTTGTGAAATCACTTAAAAAATGCAGCATCAGCAAGGCAGATGGGACTGATAATGATGAAATATACCCGGATGAGGAAAGTGACCCTTTGGAAGACACTGACAATGTAGAAATCCATGAAGACGAAACTTCTGATATGGACAGTGACCAAGAGCTCTTGGGCTTCTATGACCCACAAATATTATAAATTTGTTACCAGTATATAAAATTTCTTTTACCTTAAATCTGTTCTTCTGTTTTGCAATTACTTTTTACAGAAAATTTCTTGTACCATAATATGTTTAAAAAATAAATGCTTCTGCTCCCATTTGGATTCCCTTTATTTCCTTGTCTTGTCTAATTATATTGGCTAGAACTTCCAGCACTGTGTTGAATAGTAAAGGTGACAGAGGACAACCTTGTCTGGTTCCAGTTTTAAGAGGAAAAGCTTTCAGTTTTACTCAACTCTCTCTTTGCTGATGACATGACCTTATATTTAGAGAATCCCAAAGACTCCACCACAAGACTCCTAGAAGTCATCAAAAAATACAGTAATGTTTCAGGATATAAAATCAATGTCTACAAGTCAGTAGCCTTTGTATACGCTAATAACAGTGAAGATGAAAAGCTAATTAAGGACACAACTCCCTTCACCATAGTTTCAAAGAAAATGAAATACCTAGGAATATACCTAATGAAGGAGGTGAAGGACCTCTATAAAGAAAATTATGAAATCCTCAGAAAGAAAATAGCAGAGGATTTTAACAAATGGAAGAACACACCATGCTCATGGATGGGAAGAATCAACATTGTTAAAATGTCTATACTTCCCAAAGCAATCTACCTATTCAATGCCATTCCTATCAAAATTCCAACATCGTACTTTCCAAATTTGGAAAAAATAATTCTGCGTTTTGTATGGAACCAGAAAAACCCGTATAGCTAAGGCAATTCTTAGTAATAAAAATAACGCTGGGGGCATCAGCATTAGTCTGTACTACAAAGCCATAGGGGGCAAGACAGCATGGTACTGGCACAAAAATAGAGACATAGACACTTGGAATCGAATAGAAAACCAAGAAATGAAACTAACATCTTACAACCACCTAATCTTCGATAAACCAAACACGAACAGACCTTAGGGGAAAGACTCCCTATTCAATAAATGGTGTTGGAAGAACTAGATATCTGCATGCAAAAGACTGAAACTGGACCCACATCTTTCCCCACTCAGAAAAATCGATTCAAGATGGACAAAGGACTTAAATTTAAGGCATGAAACAATAAAAATCCTCAAAGAAAGCATAGGAAAAACACTGGAAGATATTGGCCTGGGGAAAGACTTCATGAAGAAGACTCCATGGCAATGGGAACAACAAAAATAAACAAATGGGACTTCATTAAACTGAAAAGCTTCTGTACAGCCAAGGAGACAACAACCAAAACAAAGAGACAACCTACACATGGGAAAGGATATTTACATATTTTGAATCAGACAAAAGCTTGATGACTATGATCTATAGAGAACTTAAATTAATCCACATGAAAAAAGCTAACAATCCCATATATCAATGGGCAAGAGACATGAAAGATGACAGACAAATGGCTAACAAACATATGAAAAAATGTTAATCATCCCTATATATTAGAGAAATGCAAATCAAAACCACCCTGACATACCATCTATGCGTAGTGAGAATGGCCCACATCACAAAATCTCAAAACTGCAGATGCTGGCATGGATGTGGAGAGAAGGGAACACTTTTATACTGCCGGTGGGACTGCAAACTAGTACAACCGTTCTGGAAGGAAGTATGGAGAAACCTCAAAGCACTCAAGCTAGACCTCCCATTTGATCCTGCATTCCCATTACTGGGCATCTACCCAGAAGGAAAAAAATCTTTTTATCATAAGGACACTTGTACTAGACTGTTTGTTGCAGCTCAATTTACAATCATCAAAATGTGGAAACAGCCTAAATGCCCTCCAACCCAGGAATGGATTAACAAGCTGTGGTATATGTATACCATAGAATATTATTCAGCTATTAAAAAAAATGGAGACTTTACATCCTTCGTATTAACCTGAATGGAAGTGGAAGACATTATTCTTAGCAAAGCATCACAAGAATGGAGAAGCATGAATCCTATGTACTCAATTTTGATATGGGGACAATTAATGACAATTAAGGTTATGGGTGAGGGGAGGAAAAGCAGAGAGAGGGAAGGAGGGAGAGGGTGGGGTGTTGGTGTGTGCCACACTTTCTGGGGGCAAGACATTATTGCAAGAGGGACTTTACCTAACAATTGCAATCAGTGTAACCTGGCTTATTGTACCCTCAATGAATCCCCAACAATAAAAAAAAAAAAAAAAGAAAGAAATGTCTCCAACTGATATAGTTCATTAACAAAGGCCTGACAGCCCAAATCAAACAATAGTGAAAGAGCAAATGCTTTTGTCTTAAGATCAAGAATAAGACATGAAGGGAGATACATTGTTGCCTCTATTCAACATTGCTCTGAGGATTTTAGCCAGGGAATTAGGCAAGAAAATAAATTAAAATTTCCCAGATTGCAAAGGAAGAAGGAAAATTAATTCTATTCACTGATGAATATAGAAAATCCTGTAAAATACACTAAAAAACTATTTGAACTAATGCATGAGTTCAGTGAGGTTGTGGGATACCAGGTCCATCTAAAAAGAATCATTTTCATCTGTACACAAGCAATGAACAATCTGAAAATGAAAATAAAGCATTTCTATTTATAATGGCATCCAAAAAAATTAAAAATTAAGAATAAATTTTATTTAAAAAATTAGACTTATACAATGAAAACTGGGAAACAATGAAATTAAAGAATATATGAATAAATGTAAAGATATCTCACATTTATGATCAAAAGGCCTAATATTATCAAGATGATAATATTCCATAAATTGATCTCCAGATTCAACCTAATTTCTACCAAAATCCCAGCTGAATTACAGAAATGCAATGGACTCAAGAACCAAAACAATCTGAAAAAAGATAAAGTTGGAGACTTCACACTTTCCAGTTTCAAAGCTTCCTACAAAGCTACAATAATTAAGACAGTGTAGTAGTGGCACAAGACTATGAACCAATAGGATAGAATTGAGAGTCCAGAAGTAGACCAATACATCTAAAAGTGAATTCATTTTCAACATAGAGGGGTCAATGCATGTACTAGTTGAAGGAGAAAGAACAGACTTTTTCAACAAACGTTACCAGGGAGACTGCATGTCTGCATGGCCAAGAAGGAAGTTAGACCTCTACCTCGTGTCTCTTATGAAGAAATTAACTCAAAGTAGATCACAGAGCCAAATGGAAAAACTAAAAATATAAAAGTGTTAAAAAAAAAAAAATAGGAACATATCTTCATGACCTTGAGTGTGAGGCAGTGGTTTCTTAAATATGAAACCAAAAGCACAAGTGACAAAGAAAAAGTAAATAAAATGGACTTCCTCAAAATTAAAAGCATTGCCATCAAGATAGTGAACAGAAAACCCACAATAATGGAGAAACTGCTTGAAAATATATCTTATAAGAGACATATTCAGGATATATAAAGAACACAGAACTCAGTAATTCTAAAAAATAACCCACTTTTAAAATAGGCATAGGATCTAAATAAGCAGATCGTCCAAAGAAAATATACAAATGACCAGGAAACAAATAAAAAGGTGCTTATAGTCATTAGGGAAATGCTTATCAAAACCATGATAATACTTTATGCCCACTATAATAGTAAGTATAAAAATATAGACAATGCAGTTTGCAGAAGATGCAGAGATATTGTAACCCTCACACTTCACTGGTGGGAATACAAAATAATGCACCCACTTTGGACAACAGTTTGGAAGTTCTCAAAACAGTAAACATAGAGTTACCATATGATCCAGAATTCTACTCCCAGCTATATCCTAAACAAATGAAAATATATATCCACACAAAAACTTGTACACAAGTATTAAGGTATTCATAGGGGTATTATCCACAACAACCAAAAGGCAGAAGCAATGGGCAGTGTCTGTGGCTCAAAGGGGTAGGGCACCAGCCCCATATGCTGGAGGTGGTGGTGGGTTCAAACCCAGACCTGGCCAAAAACTGCAAAAAAAAAAAAAAGGTAGAAGCAACCAAAATGTACCTCAACAATGCGTGGATGAAAATATGCTGTACATTCCCACAGTGGAGTAATATTCAGCTATAACTGAAAGAAAATGATGTGGTAGTAATTAACACATGGTACTGTAGGGATGAGCCTTGAAAACATCATGGTACGCAAAAGTAACCCATTACAAAAGATCATGTATTGCATGATTCCATCTATATGAATAGGCAAATCTAGAAACAGTAAGTACATTCGTGGTTTCCCAGTCATGGGGTAGGGATCATGTTGAAAGATTATGATTGGTAAAGAGTTTCTCTCTGAGGTGATGAAAATATTTTAAAATTAGATTATGGTGATGGTTGTACAACTCAGTAAATAGACTAAAAACATGTGTTACACATTAAGCAGTTGAATTTTATGCTGTGTAATTTACAGATTAATAAAGGTGCTTAAAAATAAAAGAAGAAAAGTACTATCATGAACGTAGACAGAATATCTTCATTGTCTTCCCAGGAAGAATCAAAACTTCAGTATCTTATGAAGACAGGGATTGGAGTAATATGGTGGCCTGACCGTGTAGTTATTCCCAACATCAGAGGATGAAAGTCTCAAAAGGATGTAGTCTGTATGGAATAATCTTAAAACAAGGAATAGAGGGAGACAGAACATTCCAAGGGTTAGCATACATTAACTGGCTAATTAACTAGCGTATCCTTATGTGGATGGGATGCATCCAACTATTACAGCATAAGCAGACACACCCGTCAACTGATTCTGTTTGCACCAACAATCTGTTCATTGTATTTCACTCCCCCATACGTTTTCCTACAGGAAAAAAGGCACTGATCACTCGAAGAAGAAAATGACTACACATATTATAATTGGATATCTTATCATATGACTGGTGTCTTACAAACTTGATGATTGTAAGACTAGTGTCTTACAATCTTGATGATTGTAAGTCCCTGAGACTGAGTCCTGGAGAGAGTTTCTGGACTCCCAAATCTGAAGACCACACACGTAATTCCACTTCACGAAGTTTCTTATAAACTAGCCAGATGATTGGTACTCTGTTTATTTTGATATTCCAATCAAACTGCAATAGTTGTATTCCCTGACAATAGCTTTTAAAAATTATTACCTGTACTAACTAAAAGAATCTTTCCCATCCTAACCACTGGGTCTTGCTAATGGTTAATGTTTAGGCTGAGATCAAGCTTCAGTTGAAAAATCTTAGTCTTTAAGAAACTTTATTTAAACTTGTAAATATAACAGAAATTCAGGTCAACAAGAAGCATGAAAAATACATTTAAATGTAACCACTTTTTCCATATCAGTCTAAATTTGTCCAGTTATTTTTCAATTGCAGATCAAGTTGTGAAAATAATTCTATTAAATATTTCTTACATGTACATTACATCTGTGCTTTTATTGTTACAAAAGAAGAAAAGCTCCAGAATATTATTCCTCCAAAATCCCTATTCAATTTTCTAATATAAAGCATCTATCACTGTAAGCCCAGATTTTATAATTATAGTTCTATAACCCCATACATAAAACCTGTGGTCTTTTACATTTTCTAATTAAACACTTCCCAAGTTTTAGGAAAATAGTACTGTGCATACATCATGTCATACATAACTTTCTCAGTGAGCCCAGGGGCAGCACTCTTATAACCCAACATTAATGGTTATCAATATATTGATTATTCTTATAATCAAACATTAATATCCTACCTAAGTGGGAGAAACACACATTAATTACTTCAGATTTTGCCTCTCTATGAATTTGCTGCAAATTTCTGGGGAAAGAAACAGATTTTCAGCCTTTTGCATTTTGGAATCACAGATATGCAATTCTAGATGTGTAATTTAAATGACTAGGCTACATCAAGAGAAGAACTAATAAATTTGTCATGTGACAAAAGTAATGATGGAAAGGAAAAAAGATCTCTCTTCAGGTCTGATAAGAAATCTTGGTTAGGATGAGAGCAGTGGCTCACACCTGCAAACCCAGCACTCTGGAAGGCCAAAGTGAGTAGACCGCCTGAGCTCTGGAGTTCAAGACCATTCTGAGCAAGAACAAGACCCTGTCTCTACAAAATCTAGCCCAGCGCTGTGGGGGGTGGCTATAGTCCCAGCTACTCAGGAGGTTGAGGCAAGAGGATCACTTGAGCCCAAGAGTTTGAGGTTGCTGTGAGTTATGACTCCATAGCATTCTACCAGGGGCAACAGAGTGAGACTCTGTCTCAAAAATAAATAAAATGAAATAAAATAAAATAGGAAATCATGCTTAATTCCTTTTGTTTCTCACCATCCATATCCACCCTCATATTCAAGTCTGAATCAAGGAAGGTAGGTTTCTTTCTTTCTTTCTTTCTTTCTTTCTTTCTTTCTTTCTTTCTTTCTTTCTTTCTTTCTTTCTTTCTTTCTTTCTTTCTTGAGACAGTCTCACATTATCGCCCTTGGTAGAGTGCCATGGCATCACATAGCTCACAGCAACCTCCAACTCCTGGGCTTAGGCGAATCTCTTGCCTCAGCCTCCCAAGTAGCTGGGACTACAGGCCTAATGCTTGGCTATTTTTTTGTTGCAGTTTGGCCGGGGCCGGGTTTGAACCCACCAACCTCTGTATATGGGGACAGCACCCTACCCACTGAGCCCATGGGTACTTTAGAGATGTCATTTAGCTACATGGTATCAAAAACTTATTAATAATATATTTGAAACACAATTTTATTATAAGGATTAATTTCACTTTCTCTCTCATCTTTTTCTCACCAGCATTTTCTCAGTGGTGCAGACTGTGACTATGTGAGATCAAAAGTATGAAAGAAAGACTGAAAAAGAGATTTTGGCACACTTACCCCTTCTGCTATATTGTGTAGATTGGTATAAAATACAAATACATTTTATATTGGATAAGTTTTATTATCCAAAGGAAGAATTATATTTCACTGATACATATGTTAGAAAAAAAGGTATTGAAAGGCCTTCCCAAATGGTGAAATTTAGAGAAAAATATTTCACATCAAAATTCAAGGACTTCCTCCACAAAAAATAGCACTGCTTATCTCAAAAGTAAAAGATAGCATTTTAGTTTGTTTATAACATATAGTGGGTAGACAGGTAAGAAAATGAGTCAGTGATGGCTTAATTTATATTTTTGTAGACATTGCAAACAGTACTGTACCTTCTGATGTTTATCTGATGACTAAACAGATTTTTTTTGTGAAGATAATTATTTCATTATTTACAGAAGAATGCAATTCCCAGAATTGTCCTGCATGTAAATTGTGTTTTCCAGTAAGTGTTTCAGGGCGACTTTCACAGTCTCTGATCCTCAAAAAATCTGTTGGGGTGAAGCACATGGCTTCCAGAAGAAGCCTGCTGTGGTTTGTATCATGAGTCAAATTCATCAGATTGCTGTTTGGGATGGACTGAGGTTTGACTGTGTCCTCTCTAAAATTCGTGTTAGAACTTAATCTCCACTGCAGTGATATTGAGAGCTGGGGCCTTTTGGAACATGACTAAGTCATGAGGACTCCTCGCGAAGGGATGAGGGACTTCTAACAAGGCATGAGCAACCTAGCCTAGGCCCTTTTCCTCGTGCCCTCTGTCTTCCACTGTGTGAGTGCCAAGGCTTGATCTCAGAAGGCCCTTGCCAGACACCAAACCTGGTGCTGCTTTGCCCTGGAGTTTCCAGCCTCCAGAACTGTGAGAAATAAATTCCTATTGTTTATAAATTACTCACTCTGTGGTATTTTGTTATAACACCATAAACAAAGGTAGGATGGTTCATAAGCACTTTATGATGACTTTTTTAAACAACAAAAAAAAAACATTTTTAATTGCTTAATGCATTTTAAAAGTTTCAATGGATTTAGGGGTGCAAGGATTTTTGGTTATATGAGCGTTTTGGACAGTGGTAAAGACTGGGCTTTGCAAGTACCTGCCATCTGAACAGCAGACATTGTACGCAACAGCTACCTTTTCATCCCATCTCCCTACAACCTCCACCCTTCTGAGAGTGTTCATTACACCACTCTGTGTACCCCTGTACCCACACCTTAGCTCCAACTTAAAACATGGTATTATCTTTCTGTTCCTGAGTTATTTCTCTTAGAATAATGGCCTCCAGTCCCATCCAAGTTACTGCAAGGGGCATAATTTCATTCTTTATTATGTCAGAGTAGTATTATGGGGCAGGGTGTATCACATTTTCTTTATCCCTTCATTGGTTGGTGGAAACTTAAGTTGATTCCATATATTTGCAATTGTGAATTATACCACAATAAACATATTAAGTGCAGGTGTCTTTTTGATACAATGATTTCTTTTCCTTGGGTAGGTACCCAGTAGTGGAATGGCTGGATTGAATGATAGGTCTACTTTCAGTTCTTTAAGAAACCTCCATACTGTTCTCCATGAAGGTTGATCCACCAACAGTATATAAGAATTCTCTTTTCCCTACATCTGCACCAACACATGACTTATGTATTTGTTTGTTTGTTTTGAGTCTCACTCTACATCCTGGGTAGAGTGCCATGGTGTCATTGTAGCTCATAGCAACCTCCATTTCTTGGGCTCAAAAGATACTCTTGCCTGAGCCTCCACAGTAGCTGGGACTACAGATGCCAACCAGGAGCACAGCTAGTTGTTCTACTTTTATTAGAGACAGGGGTCTCACTCTTACTCAGACTGGTCTCAAATTTGTGCTTGGGCTGGTCTCAAACTTGCGTTTGAGCTCACGAGTTTGAGACCAGCATGATGACTTTTATAAAAGGGAGTTCCCAACTGTTTTCAGTTGTGGCAGCATTTTGGACATATATGTGTTCCTTTCCCTGTGGGGAACAGGTCCTCTTCACTTGTCTGGACCCCTGTTGGTTGAGCCCCTGGGAAAAAGAAAGTGGTGAAGCCTGGAAATGTGCCGTACAGAGCAGCGGGAGGGCGTGGAGGGCAGTTACAAGCAAACCCGCGAGTGTTAGCTCCCAGGGCACTGCTTTGAAAATAAGGCTTGTGTGGAGTTTGGCATTTCTCTCCCTCTGTTCATTTGTTCCACTGATAACTGACATGCTACATGCAGGCACAGTTATGCATGTAACTGTGGCGGGAGGGGACAGCATGTTTTTCCTGCTTCAGAAAGCTCACCTGCTAATGAGGATGACAGACATTAAAAAAAAAAACACACACACATAAATAAACATGCAACTATAAGCTGAAACAAGGGGTGTGATGGGCAAAAGTCTCTCTGAGGTCCTCATGTATGAACTGAGGGCCCCTCTGTGGGAAGCCTGGCAGCTTCATCACCCACATAACAGAAAGCAGAGGGGCCACTAAAGCCATGGCTGGAAGAGAGAAGGGGACAGACTATGCTGGGGAGGAAGCAGGGGCCGGGTGACCCAGTGGCGTTAAGGTATCCTGTCCCCAAAGCCATGAGAAGCCCCTAGGAAATTTAAATGGAGGAGTAGCATGACCTTATTTGTTATTCCAAATGTATTGCTCATACTGCTGTATTCAGAAATATTATGTGGGTAGGGGAACAAGAGTGTACACAGTCGGGTAAATTCAGAAGAGCATTTATTGGTCCAAGAAAAGATGGTAGTGTGGACTATGAGGTTGTGATGGAAACAGAGAGAAATGGGTGAATTTAAATACTATTTAGGACTGACAAAATGCTAATGGATATGAAAGGAAAGGGAAGGGAAAGGAAAAGAGCAAGAGTATTCCTAAACATTTTGCTTCAAAAGATGGGGATGCCATTTACTAAGATGAGGAAGATTGGCTCTTACAAGGCTTCAGAGTCGGAAAGTCACGAAGGCTGCTTTGGACACGTTAACTTGTGGATTATTCTTCAACATCCAAGTGAAAGTATTTTGTTATATTGGAAACAGAATTTTACTAATCCCTGGAATGAAGCTAGAGATACACATTTAGGAAGCACTAATCTTTCAATGGTAACATAAAGCCAAAAGATTAGATTGCCAAAAGAGAAAGCATAGATACACCTTGTGTCACCTGGGAGGAACATGGTCAGCTTATATGAAAAATTCGACATAAAACCCCTTGTTTGAGGGGTATGCAGAACACTTTTTGGCATAGCTAGTCCCATGTCTGAGTGCCTTTCTGTGTATACTTTGGAGAACATTATTTGAAGGGACACTGGGAATTTATCACATGGAACATAGACTAACAGCTTGACACTTAGTCTTCTGTCATTTTCAGGCCTTCCCGTCACTATCAGGACTTTCATTACAGGTGGAAAATTGAAGTTTAAATAAGAAAATAGGGGACAATGAATATTTAAAGGAGGAAGGAAAAAAGAGACCCAGCAGAACAAAAATAAAAATATTTCTAAACACCAAAAAGAAAAATTAAAACAAAGAACAAAATTAGCACGTACTGCAGAAAATGAAACATAGTAAGTTTAATCATAGCTATGAGATGAGAAGATGTAGGGGACAAATAGAAACACTTAGAAAGAGAGGAGGAGAGAGAAGAGGAGGATGGGTGCATGGAGGGTAATTGGTGGGACCACACCTATGGTGCATTTTACAAGGGTACATACTAAATCTACTAAGTATAGAATATAAATGTCTTAACACAATAACTAAGAAAATGCAGTAAAGGCTATGTTAACCAGTTTAATGAAAATATTTCAAATGGTATATAAAACCAGGTCATTGTAGCCCCCCCTTAAAAAACTGCATAACAAAAAAAAAAAAGAAACATTTAGAAAGGAGGTGTGATCCTAATATTAGACTAAAATAGAATTCAAACAAATTTGAATGCAAAGCCACATTTTACAATAAGGATAGAACGGTTATAAATACCTATCAAAAAATACCACACTAATCATTTCTAAAACATAAAAACTATAAACATAAAAAGAAGCAAGGAGACATGGATAAAAACATCATAGGAGGCTTCACACAACAGGGCAAGTTGGACCAACAGAATGCAGAAGCCATGAAAATTGTAATAGATATGGCAGCATTGAGCAGAGACTTCACATCTTCACAAAGACAGAGACATCTGAACAAAATAATGGACATGGCAACACTGAGCAGAGATGTCACATCTTCATAAAGAGACAGACAGCTCATTCCCAAGTGCATGTGGGAATTCTCCAAAAAAATTGGTCACCTATTTGGTTGCAAAGGAGACATGAGTTAAA
Organism: Loris lydekkerianus; assembly: GCA_963574355.1. Taxonomy (NCBI): domain Eukaryota; kingdom Metazoa; phylum Chordata; class Mammalia; order Primates; family Lorisidae; genus Loris; species Loris lydekkerianus. Next base: position 17,373 of record CAUYPK010088874.1, read on the forward strand.
TTTGGTAAAGTAGCAATATTATAATCATACTATCTAAACACAATGCAGTCAATCTAGAAATTACTAACAAAATAAAAACCTAAAAGGTCCTTCTACCCATAAAGTTTAATTCTTGGGTAAAATAGGAAACAAAGGCATAAATAAATAATTTCAAATAAAAATTAATAAAATCATATGTATCAGAAGATATATATGAACAGATCATCCAAGTGCTCCATAAACTATTGATAATTATGAAGAATTTTCTAGTGTTTTTATGAAGCAAATACAGCTTCATAAAAGAACCAAACCTGATAAAGGGATTACAAACATAACAACAACAAAAAATTCAGACTAATTAATTTCTAACTATAAACACAAAAATAGTAAGTAAAGAATTGGCAAACAGAATCCCACCCCTTATTAGGAAATTTACAATAACCAAGTGATAGCTACCTCCAAATGCAAGGTGGGTCAGTGTTAGTACACCCTTTAATATAATACAGCTTACTAATACATCTACAGAGAAAAGTCCTAATTATTTTCATGGGTGATGAAAAGGGCTTTCAGAAAACTCAGCACTTAATAGGGATGAAAATATTTAAGATACTAAAAAATGATACATTTTAAAAAGTATCCTTCTTAATGAGGAAATGTTAAACTTATTTCCACTAAGATCAGCAACAAGTCATAAATGGCCATAAAAAATCTACTAAATCTGCACTGCATCAAATTAAACAACAGAAATCAAGCAAAAGCACAAGAATTGTCAAATTACAACTTGCAGAATACATGAGAGCCTATTTGGAAATGTGTACAGACTCAATGATAAACCAGCTCAGACTGTAAAATAATTCAGGAAGTTGGAAGAATATTAACATACACAAATTAATAGCCTTCCATATAGAAAACAATAAAAGTAGTAATGAGTCCCATTTACAATTGCAACAACAATAATGAAGCACTTAGCAAAGAACTTAAAAAAAACATAAAAATCCTCTGGAAGAAAAAATTTTTAAATTTCCTGTAAGACAGACAAGTAGTCTTGAACAAATGAAAATACATTTCTTCCATTACCTACACAGGGAAGAATATTAGAATGACTGCAGATCTTTGTGCTGAAACATTTCTAGCCAGAAGAGGATGGTCATCAACCTTCAATTTCCTAAAACAAAACAACTTTCAGCCCAGGATCCTGTATCC